>JAVFBW010136592.1:0-13279 GCA_034783835.1 Mopalia ciliata
CATAAGTAGGACAGCTTGTCATTAGTCTGTAGACCCTTTAACAGCATAAATACAGTCCCTTTAACCTGTTGTCTGTGAGCATGTGCACTCAATACCATAGCGTATTTCCAGGCCCTTTAACATAGACAGAGCCTGTGTTAGAAGTCAGACATTGACCACCCACAGTATTATTGATCATTATCCAATCCAGTAGCATAAAGCAAAAGGCTTGATTTTCTACACGGCCAGAATATTCAAAGGGCCTTACTGTCTGCTGGTATATTTCCTAAGGGTGCTGACAACAACTCTACAATCATGTTACTACAAAACCCTACATAACCAGTCTGGTATATCATATATCTTCCAATAAATACACACTTGCACATTGGTATAGATTCTATCTGGTTGAAGACAGTAACCTGCCAAACTTAACTGAATGATCAAAGCATTCTGAATTCATGTAACAACATGTTTTTAATTATCCTGATTGAAATAAAGTAACATAAAATCCGTTTAAAATCTAAAAGAGAAGTGGAATACACAGGTCACAGTAATTATTCTTGGATTAGTATAGAGGGATAAGAAATATTTCTTCCCTTCTAATCAGCAACCCGCGAATGTGTTACTCAGTTTGCATGTTTCTACGGTAGCCTCACATTGTCCCATGCTATTGAGTTACAGAGATGACACAATTAATAGTGAAACTCAGAAAGGTAAGTAGCATATTCATTCAATAGGAATGAAAGGTCGCCAAAAATGAATCTTAGCCTACTCATTTGTTCATATTAACAGCAATACAGCCAAATGGCGGATCCGCAGTTTGCTTTGTGTTGCGAAAGTAACTGGTTTATAAACCTAATGGCTATGAACACACACAGCGATCATGTTTATTGGAAATTATTTTCTTTTGAATTGGATATTATTTTAACTAATTGTTGTTATGAAGCAACACCAAAATAGCCTAAAAAGTAAATGATGTTTTGCATAATCTGCTAGCCAAGTAACACATTCACAGATTGCTAATGCAAAGGGAAGCGATATTTCTTATCCCTCTATACTAATCCCAGATTTATTAGAATGGACATGAGACTAGATGAGCAATGAATTAGTGGCTGCCGGCAGTCTGTCTCACAAGGTTACATGGATGAGATAGAAAGCTAAATGAAAGCCAGTGAGTAGTTGTCAGGTACACTGCCAAATGACACAATTTCTACCCAATATATAAAGCCTCTCCTATCACTATTAAACACATTAAGTTATATTATTCAAGAACATAGCTAAGCAATTAAATAGCAGTGAACAAGTTCGTTTCCTCATATGGAGGCGATCACGATTTTCACAATCTCCATATGAATTTACCAAATTTCAAGTGTGAAGAATCAGCCCAAACTAGTCAACAATGTTTGGCGAGCGCTAGCAACTTAAATTTAACCGGTTAAAGGCAGACTTTTCTTCAAACTGACTGTGCACTATACGACACCCTAGCTCAGGTAAGGGAAACAATGCCGCTTACACGAATGAATACAAAGTTGCCCACTTCTGGTTAATGGACGTCAGGGCAACAGAAAGCAACCTCTTTTCTCGACTCTTACGATGGACCAAGGAAGTCGAGGGAGTATTCTGCAGGGCCATAACCCACCCGCTCCCTCACGGGGCCGTGCTCTAAATAAACTTCCAGAAATAAAACTTGATCTGAAATAGGTCTTCTTAATGTTATAGGTAACCTACATATATCTCAAGAGACGGTTATGAAAAAGGAAATAGTTTATTTTATAAATTGTCTTAAAGCATGATCTTAAACCGTGCAAATATTTAAGTTATGCATTAACCACTAAACACTTGCAGAGCTGTTATTGATGCCCTAACTATGTAGAAAACAATACCTCAAAACATAACATGCAAATATTGTGAATGTGAAGAGACAATAGAAATCATACTACTGTCCTTCAATACGGTCTCGTTACCTGTAAAAAAAAATTCAATAAAGTCGCATTTCCTTAGAGGCAGGATGTGGACTGAACATCCATCGATATCACTTAAGACAGTGGGCAAACTTAGGAGAAGGGGATAAACCATGTCAACATAATACCATTAGTGATAAGCCACTGGGCCTGTCTGTTTACCCCGGGTGCACACGGAATCTTTCATCAGGTTATCTCCATGGCAATGAACTATGGGTGCCGTGAGCTTGAGGAGACAATTGATTGTGACTTTCTGAACTCCCTTCTGACCAAAACACAATGATTTCTGAACTGTGATTAACCCAAGACACTCCCACAATATCACAGCTTTATTTCCCCTATCTTAAACCCCATAACTGCTTTCTTGATAAAGGCATCTCTTAATCGCTACTAGCATTGGCATAGTGTATCAATTAAATACTTCTACAGAGAGCACATTCCCCCCAAATTTATAAAACTAGACACCAAAGCAGGGTTGATAATCTATGCAGTGTGTAATTTCCCATACAAAGCAATATGATGACAGGTACTGAAACAATCTCTACCATAAAGTCACTTTACTTTCACCCCTGTTTGGGGCTCAGAACTACTTAAATTGTACGTGATTCATATCCGACATATCAAACACACAGGTCTTTCGGTTTTCTATTTTTTATATAGAGTATGACGTTAAACCCCAATCAAACAAACAAACAATATTTGTTACATATGATCGTATTATGATAGTATGGCCATTGGCCCAAGAAGCTAGTTTTAAGCATACAAATTTCTTTGTTTAATATTTATAGCAATGACTTATGGATATTTCACTCATATGATGATGTGTTGAGTAAACCGCCCTCAACATCACTGGGAATAATGTTGAGACATAACAACCACAAGAAACAATATAAAGAAGTTACAAGACCTAGATAAGCACAGGTAAAACTAAATATATATTATGGGCCTTAACATAAAATACTTTACAAGGTAAAGAACACTACCGTTCAAGAAAAAATAAGTAAGAGAAAGCTTTACCTTCAATATCAGTCCTTTATCATACATTGTCTAAATATCAATTGATAGGAAACTTCCTGGGAAGCAAACAGAGTAAATAATATACCTATAGAGGCAGCTAGACAGTAAATTTTATATTATATTAACATGATATATATTCAGAAAGCAGAGGACTTCAAGATTCTAAATATAATATCATATTATGATTCATTATATTTAAAAATAGCATTAATAAAGAAAAACGTCAAATATTTTTTTTTAATTTACCCTTGTTTGTAACTCTTATTTTTCTCAGATGGTTGGAGATTTATATTCCAAACTTGCATGTTTTTTTATACAAGTATTTAAACTAAAATGGCGTCATAGGGTTGTTCTAAATTCAAGTTAGTTTTATTGATAAAAATATATGTAAAAAAAAAAAATCTGCCCTTAAAAAAATATTCGCTAAATATCTTTAAAACGAAAATCAATACATGTATAACAAAAATGCATGACCTTTTTTTAGATAATGGCTTCAAAATTGTGTGTGCCAAATTTCAATGGCTTAGTGCAAATAGTTTATGAGAAATAACCGATTTAAATCAAGAAAAATGAAAGCTGAGAAAACAGCCCAAATGTGTGTAAATGATTGAACTCTCGAGGTATGCATTTTACAATTTAAGTCTTAAAAAAAATGCTAAATACTTGATTTTTTTGGTAAAACTTTTTGCATTATCAAGATTAGGTCTGAGAGCATCATCGCAACAGGAAGCTTATGACTACAAACAATTTCAAGGAGCATAATATGATAAAAACATTTATACAATTGTATAATATTGAGCAGACATTTTAAAGATCTACTCAAAACACAGACTAAACCAAACAGAAGTTACTTCCCTTGGTTACGTAATCGACAGACCCTGGTGTCGATTACACCCAGATCTAACCTAAAATGGAAGCTTAATCCTTGAAAGTGGAAATATACCAGACTCATTCACATCTTTGATCTTTCATTCGTGAAGTCATCAGACGACTGGTCAAATGTAGCTTGAAGCTTTACAAGAGTTATTTTCTTACATTCTGTTATCGATTAAAACTGCTATAGAAAAAACCCAGACGCTCAAGACAAAATTAATCAAGCCCAAATCTGAATAGAAAAAAAAACCCCAAATAATTCCAAAATATATTAATAGCTTTTGTAGTTGTTTATTTTGATATTCCACATATTTCTCAATACATGTATCTTAATGGTGAATCAAATGTTTTGTCACTTAACCTTCCTCTTTGTAAACTGCTTTACAAATCAAGTGTGGAAATAAAATATGTGGACATTTACTGTATCGCGGAATGACTGAGGATTTATGAACTTATGAGCAACCAATAAATTTGCATTACATTAAATCAAACAGGCTTCTTAAAGACAATCCTTTGAAGTCTATCGTCTATATTAACTGGTATCAGAAACAGCTTGAAGAAATTACCCATATGGTTAGATAAAACAAATTTACACAAAAACATAAAAATACAGAGAGAATACAGCTTAACGGATCACAGAAACTGGAGCAGCAAGGGCCATGGTTCAGTCATGAGTGGTTAACATATAAGACTACTGATTGTCTTCCAATGTACCACTCACAGTGGAGATCTCCAGTGGATCTCAGCTGTATGAGTGAGTCTCACACAATGTTTAGGCCCACAGCTTTCTACAGCTTTCTTCAATGTACTGTTCACGGGACTTGGTCCGTCTGTTCACCCTCAGGTATATGAGTGAGTCACAAGATGTGGCTCTGTCAATCACATGGGTGGTTTTTACGATTTTTCCTCTCGGTTTTCCACAATAATAGGGCAAGGAACAGTGCTAAATGGATAATCCTTCATCATATAAGTGAAATACCCTTGAATACAACGTTAAACCCCAATCAAAAAACAAACAAATACAATACTTGTCTGTCCCAGGAGAGGTTACAAACATGTTTCCCCAGTTTTCTAGCATATTTAATTATGGCAAAGAAAAAGTGGACACATCCTCTGAGTAGGACGTTAAACCCAAATCAATTCAAAATACACAAAAACAATTATCTAAAATTGTGCAGGTATCTTTTTGGTTTTTAAGCTACTTGGGAAAAATCATCAAAGCTAAATTGTTTATTTGACCTCTTTACCCTTCCCTGTAGATGGTGACTGTCTCTATTGAAACCAGACACAATCCTGATAACAGTAACCCTCAGTTTTTAACCCTAATATTTAATGTTACTGTCAACTATTCTCGAAAAAATATACAGAATTTTATGACTAACATGCAGCTCATGAGATCTGGGCCACAGGTGAAACTTTTTTAAACCAATGGCAATGCTAGAAACCACAACAAATTTGCTTCCTGGTGTCCATTAGCTCTGAGAGAAGAATACATAATAGAGCTACAGTTATCAGTGGTGACACTAGCAGCATATATTGGCAGATAGATGATGTGCTCTTCAATAACATGCCAAACACCAGGCAATATGGTACAATATGAATAATCACCCGATGTTCCAACATGTATGCAAAATTGGGGAAAAAATAAGTACAGTGTATCGCAAAATAAATACTTTCTAAAACTTACTCTTAACAATTAAATTAAAATAAGAAAACTGAATATTCAAACCTCAATCTGGTGAAGCATTTGAAAAAAAAACTAATTACATTACAGACGGACAGACAGATGAGAGTTAAACCGATAATCGCCCCAGGTTCAACCAGTTAGGGGCTGGGAATGGAATCCAGACACGTTGCAATTGTGGAGAAACTTGCACATGGGATTGCTAGCTTAAATTTAAGAATTGACTATCCTATTAGTTTTAGGAGAGTGATTTGCTGTCTCCTGTGACACACATGATCACGAATCATTCTCATCCATTTAAATACAGCCTAGTTGTAGGAACTTTATGTGTCCTCCTTCACCTCTTGTTCAGAAAACAGGATGCAGAATTGGTCATGGGCTAGATACCAGAGCACATACCTGAGTTATCATGCACAACTTTTAAGGATAAAGGTGAACATAAAAAATCTACTTTTTAAACAGGAGGGCCTATCTTTATATAAAGCAACACACATTAAAAAGTACATGTACAGGTATCTTAATAATGTGAAAAGATTACAAAGTGCATCTTTGGCTTAAATAATTCAATTAAAACTATATATTTTTTTACTAGCGACATAATTGACAATAACTCTTAGGTATTACCTTAGAGTTATTATCACATTTAAAAAAAACATTTGCAATAATAAATTGAAAAAGTATTACAGGATTGATGGATTTGTGTTGAACACCACATCTGTTTGATATAATTCAAATGTGGCATATTATAAAATTGAACTGTTTTTACCTGGGGATATACGGGACTGCAAGTTACTCTCTTTATTTCAATAACACTTACATTATTAAACTAATAAAGCATTATGTTATGGGTAGATTGATTGATCAGTGCCTAACACTGCACCTTTTAATGAGAGTGAATCAATTGATAGGAATAATGAAGATTTAAAAGCAGAATAGGAAAAAAAAGGAACAAAAATATGTAATTCTGCTTTATGTGTACTGTAGGTACAAGGGGCCATCCTGGTGTTCCCCAGAGGAGGCTGGGAGAAGTTAAGCAGCTGTCACCCTCTTTCACACCCAGCTATTGACCTGTGTTGTATCAATAAATAGCACACATGATACACACTAAATCACCAGCCTAAGTGTTGGTATCGACCTAACCCTAGCTTAAATATCAGTGAATGTGGTAACATTACAAAGAGACGTGACGCTGACACAGGGCTACGGATAACAAATGGATACAGCTCATGCACTCCACTGCAGCTTACTTTTATTCTTATTTCAATTCAAACAGATCAGTTGTAATACCTCTGTTAAAGGAAACGGCCTCAATCTTTAT
The DNA here is from genome assembly GCA_034783835.1 of Mopalia ciliata. Classification (NCBI taxonomy): domain Eukaryota; kingdom Metazoa; phylum Mollusca; class Polyplacophora; order Chitonida; family Mopaliidae; genus Mopalia; species Mopalia ciliata. Next base: position 6,833 of record JAVFBW010136592.1, read on the forward strand.
ATTCAGGGCCTATTGTGGGCATTTTAGGAAAGGGAACCGAACAAGTGAAAACCAATAATCTCTGTGGGGGTAAACATAAAACACAATATCAAATGTATTTCAGCCTCTTATTTCTAGATGTCTTCATATCAGAATATATTTCTTCCTCATTAGTTTGGGAATAAGAAGGGGAAAGGGAGAACACATGTGTTCTGATTGTGATGTGTATCATTAAAATTGTCATTTTCTTAATCACATATCCCCTAAATCTTTGGTTATGTGTAAATAACTGATGATTTATATTATGTACCCTAAATCACCTCAAATTTCTCCATAAATTATCTATTTAATGCTACACTTAATTTCACTCAGATGATGGCATGCCAGCCCAGTAGAAATCCCTTTCAACATAACTGCAAACAATCAAAGACAAAACAGAACAAAAACAGTGTGTAATACAAAGACAACACAAACAGATCAGCTTCATGTTACCCCTTAGCTCAGACAGCACTTTGAAAAACGGGTCAACTTTCAACAGCACTGATACTTCGTAAAACTATCGCACAACCAAAAAAATATTGATACATGACCACCGGTGTATAGTTACCCTACTAATAACCCAAAGGAACCCAGTTCGAAACTCTGGTGCAGCCATGGATGGCATCCTATCCAGAGCATGTTGAGATCAGTTAGGTTACAAGATATGAGTTATCCATCCATATAGCCTGTTTTGTCACTATTTTGTGTTTTGTCACTTTGTGTATTAATAAAACAATGTAGCACTTATCAGTTTTGGTATTTAAATAAAACCACCAAGGCAAAATCCAGATGAAGGCTTACACAATGGTTTCTCTCTGTCTGCATGAGATATATTTATACACAACATCAACAGCATGTATGTCAATACTTCTGTCACATATCTGGAACATGTGAGTAGCTTACCTGGGATCAGTCGAGAAAATCTATTAAAATATCTTTGATATTTGTATCTAATTAAACAATCCATTAGGCGAACAAACTTCAGAGTATTAATTATTGGGTTTGTGGAAGAGTCCTAAGTGTCATCCATAGAAGGCTAATTGCCATGCTGTGTCCATGTGTAAATGTCTAATTGTCTTTATTTACATTCAATCAATGACCATAATTGAAGTGACAAGCCAAGATTAAGCACAACACTACTGTAATGTAGTGTCAATAGAATTGCATTAGAGTCTGAGCAAAAGTTAACAAGAGAAGCTGTCAGATACTCTTCAGCTAAATAAAGATCTATTTTCAGTTGGGATGAGAGAATTAAATAAATTCCATTTTTCTCTTTTTTCTATTTTAAAAGATATAACCTCCCAACAGTTTTACCTGTCTCTCGATTACCATGATTATAATAAGAAAAGACTACCACAAGGCAGTTTTCAAATCAACATTAAATTAGTTTGTTGTGATTTTTTGTTTATAAATTATTTTTAATACAGATACATTAGGACTAAATTGGGTTTGCAACTCACATTCCATTAAAACAATACAAAATGTATTTTTTTTTTTTACATTCATTTTTTAAAATATTGTTTGTAGAAAACTTAGGTGTATCTGTATGTTTGTTGGGTATTGTTTTTTGTTTGTCCTTTACAACAGGTTTTGGAGAAGTAACTTTGTACTTTGAGACTAAGTAAATAATTGACCATGGGACATTGCATCTCCAAGTATCAAGAACAATTACGTTCCACACATGACCACCCAGCCATAAGAGTTATGGTTTCTAATGGGCAATAAGGTGGGCTGATAAGATTCTGATTGTCTAAAGCAGTCCTTAACGGTCAAGCCATTTCCTCCCCTGTCCATTAATGGAAGAGGATAATACCTTAGCCAATGTGGACATTACCGAAGCTCTTCAGTAAATCAAGGTAATGTTGTACATCCTTGTTAAAGTTTAACCTGGTCTGTATCCATATGGAGAAGGGCTTTATGGTCGCTGATGGGTTAAGTCATAAATTAGTACTAAAACAGAGTAATTCTTTTAAGGGCGAGAAGGCTAATTTATAGGGACTACTGCACATTTGAACGTTGACTTATGGGCGTGTTGATAAATTGAGCCACTCCTTTAAAAAAAACAGTCAATTATGTTTGTGTTTTGCACATCCTGCAAGATTTGTCCTAATGATTGATATGTAAAAGAACCATTAATTGATATTTCGATTATAAGTTAAAAAGTATGTTGGGCATTGACTTATTTGAACAAAAAATATATTTGAATACATAAGAAATCCAGAAATGGCATATCCATTAATTGTCTTTAACATTACTCAAATAAAGCTGAAAGTTATCTATGTAACGGAAGATAAATGGTGAAGATGTACAGAGGAGTGTAACTATGCCAAGGCAACCTACAGCAAACTGGCACAGTTTCAAATTCACTCTTGTAAAATCTGGACCATTGCCTCCCATCTAAACACAAGGCTTCACTTGGTGTAGCGCTGAAGGGGATTAATGTCAGGTAGAAGGTGCCAGACAGGGAAGATCAGTAGAGAAAGGGCCTGGGGATATTTCTTTTACTAATCAACACAGCTAAGACTGTCAGTGGCCAATTAGTTCTTTGTAAAGGCCATGGTCATGTTGTTCAGCACTGTATCTGCTCAGACTAGATTCTACAGGGAACTCTGGTGGAGGGAAGATTCTGGTAGTCCTAAAACCTTTTTTTATTCTTAAAGTTCTCCTATTACAGCATAAGACCATATTAGAATGAGACTTGAGGTGATGATTAATCTTATCCTATTAATTTAATTTCCGAAATGAACAAGTTTCCACATTTGACTCTGTGCTGTGGCTGACGGATTCTTGTCTCAGAGATGTGGTAATGGAGGCAGACAGCAGTAGGATTTCTGGTTGAGAAATTCCCATTAAAACGAAAAGCATTTATGTGGCCAGTACTATAAGGAGAGGAAGAACCAAGATACAGCTATACCGCTAATATGGAAACCAAATTTTAGTTTTTGTTTAGAATAAGCGAGTTGAAAGATCTTGTTTAAAGGATATATTAACATTCACAAACAGCAAAAAATGCAGAAAACAAGCAACTTCACAAGAGGCTTTAATGTTGTCAGCAGTAGTTGACAGAATTATAAAGGCCAATTTATATCATACTGTTATGGCCAGGAACCTGATGTCATCCAATACATTGGCTTTAAGCCCCATTCTTCTTTTTTGCAAAATAATATGCTAATACATGCGTTCTGACTGTAAGATGTATCAGCTGTTACAATAGTAAACAAGTCGTATTAGATAAGTTCAGTGATGACATATACAAGTTTCAGGAGTCTAGGGTGTCTATTTGACCTTCCTCTTCCCACAGGATGTATAATTTGCCTGAAAGAGTTAAAACTAAGCTTTCAAAAAAACAAATAGAAAATAATCGAAAGCCTTTCGAGGGCTGGTTGTTCAAACAGTGAATAACTTTAAATCCATTCTGAATGGGATGATGTTATGCCATGTTGAATGTCTCTAATAAGCTTTAAGTCATTTAATCTGCTATTTAATAAAGAATGATTGATTTAGACTGGGTTTAAAATCATCTTGCATGATTTCAAGTGTCGTAATTATTAATACTCTAATACATCACCATGTGACAGTCATCCTTTGGTATACACAATACGGATGAGCTAAAATATTTAAACAATAACTAGATAGGTCTCCTTATCCAGTTTTTAATCTTAAGAAATTGTTCATAAACAAAAATATAATAGAATGTGATAAAGGCAGGAAAAAAGACATCTATAAAAACTGAAAATCTTGCATGCAATTTTGGTGTATTATGAGTTTGTGATATTCACATAGACTGAATCCCAAAACCCCACACAAACAGATACTAAGCATCAATATCAAGCCTATGCACAAAGTAGGCACAGAAAAGAATTCTACACATTACACAAATTACAGCTTTTAGATACAGTTGATACAATTCAAAACTTCAAATAAAGACTGATACAGGAGAATGCATGAAAGTTTGGGTGTTATCAGCCACCGGCTAGAAGCATGCTGCACCTATACTAATAAAACAGTTTAATTGGAAATGATTATAATTAAGAGTGGCACTTATATACAGATCACAGGTATCAAATTTCATTAAATCATCCACTGATGAAATGAATAAGGAGTAAGTTACGGTTATTTGTCCATGATACATTTTAATACTTTACAATCTATGAGATATTTAGCAGCTGAGTAAGATGTAACATAATTCACTTGTCCTTTATATTTTGAGTGGTCCTAGACTACAGATGAGTGCTAATGAAGAACTGTATATGAGACAAAGTTTTCTTTTATTAAAACTACATTCTTTTGCATCAAAGTAATAGCATGTGTGTGCTCTTTTAACAGAAAGGGGTCTACCCTTAATTATGCAAACTTATTTTAGGAGGACCGAGTTCGAGGTTTCCCAAATTGTTTGCAGTGTTCAATGTCTTAATTTGCATTTTGCAACTGATTTCGACAAATGCACGTTTCAAAAATTAGCGAAGTAGTGGGCCTTGGTTACCTCACACAATTAAAGAGGAACGATTTTAGGGTTATGCCTGAAAGTATTACAGCACAAGTCTAAATGGTATAGTCTTTCCAGAGCTCTGCAGGAAAAAAGTGGGAGAGACCGCAAACATTCTTCCCCACTTTACTCTATTTAACATTTCTAATTTAGCTTGTTTTCTTTTGTCAACTTGATTTTCAGAAAATAAATAGTGTGCCAAAAGAGAAACACCAAGGTTGTCTGATTCTGACATTCTAACTCTGAAATTAATTGAGTCAATTGACATGTCCTATAATTTAAGTGAATTTCGTGAAGGCGAGATGTTGAGTAGATCCACTAACAACTTGACCAAAGATATCGAGATGAAATAAAATCCCCATTAAGCTCTATTAGGGGGTCCAGTACTAATGTTTATTTCTAACTCTCGCTGATGTGTGATTGTTAAGTTCCGTCTGTTTTAACTATCTCGTGTCCACCATTACCTGGCCTCGCTCCAATGCCCTGTTTGATTGGCTGCTTGCATGCCAGGCGGCTATTTGACACGGACGGACGTCCACCCATGTCCACCTCCACAATGGTTGCCCTTCAATTGGCTAATCAAAACACGGAAAGGTACCCAGCAGCCCTAATTGCCATCGGATGACAACACAATACAAGTAACTAATTTGGCTGTAACTCACGGAGAGCAACGTTGGTGCTCTGACAATAGATTTGTTCAGGGCTGTCGAAGCATACAATTACATTGGTCTATCATTAATATCACTACCATTGCAACGGGTCAATGATCACACAGTAACATATGATCAGCAGACCCTTGTTCTAACCACCTTTGATTAATTTAAGACAAATCAGTGACAGACCAGAGCTAATGCTATTTAATCTGGAGTACTCTCTTGTAAAACTCACTAAAAGGCTGCTCTGGGCTGGATCTTCATGTGGAATAGATAATTTTAGCATAACACATATTACATAAGTGTTTATAATGACATTCCCTTAAATAATTGCTAGAACTCTACTTTCATTTTAATATCTATTGAATTATATTTTCTCCTGCCATAGTTTTACTTTCCGAGCCATTCATATTTATACAAATGTAACCTGCAGTGACAGTCTTATACTTTATAGAAAAACGTTATGAAAATAAAAACTGTGATATCTAATCACATGTCTGGGACCTATTATAATACACAACATACACTTACTCACACATATATAATTTTATTTTTTGAGGATAAATACATATAAACAGAAATCATCTCTGTCAGTTTAAAATAAACTGTCTCCCCAGAGGCCCTCATAACAAACTGATAACGTGTAGTAAAAACAGTTGAAGGGTGGAGGCAGGGGTCATATATATATATTCAGAATTTTTATATAATTTCCTAAGGTTGGAGACTCGAAAAGTCAGCTTTAATTGTGGAACGAAAAATTGCACACAAAAACCAAAATACTGGACTAATTTTTGTTTTTAGTTCAGGGCTATCCTACTTAATAATCAGCTTTATTTGGTACGAACTTTATTATATTCTGACAAATTAACTGCCTAAAATAGCTTTATCAAATTCAAAATGTAATTTTAACATAAATTTACAATTTGTTTGCCTTCACAAAACTTATGGAGGGGAATACTGCTTATTTTGCCGCCAGATTGTCTTGCGGAATTTGGTGAGACTCAATCCCGTATGTTGTCTTAACATGACGAAGTTTCATTTCAATCTTACAGTTCATCATCGAATTTAACGTATTAACAACACATAAAACTATGAAAACTGTTAGATAAGGCAATGACAGCCAGGTTGTTATTTCCGAATTTGGTAATATGCCGTCTCATCCGTTGCACACAGAGAAAGAAGCTATACTTGAACAGTTTGAACAATGATATATAATTAAATTTTAGTGGTGTTCATACGGAATCCAGCTTTCTGATTGGCTAGATTTTTGCGTTCATACTTCAATGAACC
>JAVFBW010136603.1:0-13277 GCA_034783835.1 Mopalia ciliata
CCACCACACACATAAACTCTTCCAATGCATCTTGAGTTAAATATTAACTAGAGAATCAAGGTGAGTAGCTACTAGCAGGTCCTCCACTAGAGGCTTTTTTTAAATAAATGCTTCTAATCCCAGTCAAATAACCTTTTCCTACTTTTGTTAAAGAACTATTTTTTTCTGTAAAGAACCAAAGAGTAAAAGTTATGATGTTTATCACCATTTTAGTGCAATATGCAATGTCGGCCATATTAGTTGTGAAACCTAGTGAAATACAACCACATCTATAGTAGTAACAGATAAAGCGAAGTCTGAAGTTAATATCTGAATCTGAGTGATGGCCATTTCTGTTTGAAAATTACAATACAATCGCATCGGTTTCTTAACTGGAGGAAACTATTTTCATAGTTTGACATCTATTAAAAGTATGCAATGACTGCCATTTTGTTATGCGAAATTGATAGAAATGAAATCCCAATATTCGTCTTAAACGTTTCAAGTTACTCAGTGAATTTGTTCTCAAAATTACCATGTAAGGGTGAATATTGAAAAATTATTCAATGGGGACCATACTGCTTTGTGCAATTTGAAAAAATACTTCTATCTTATGTCTTAGAAGTGGTTTCACGTTAATCTGGGAATTAATAATCATGAATTCAATCCTATCTGTTGTCTTAATAAAATGAGACTATATTTCAAGTTAATCTGTGATTTGATTACATTATTAGTGTTCACGATATATACAGTAATGAAGATTGTAAAAAAAAACGCAATGGTGACTATACTGCCTCACTTCTGAAAGATGTAGCAGTAGCTATAACCGTTGTTCAACATCGACATACAACACGAAGCAACTCCGGAGCGTTGATTAATTGCAGTTTTAATATTGAACTTTGCTTGTTGGGGTCATTAGATGAGACATTTCTTGATTAATACATGATGCATACACAAGATGTGACGTCCGTATAACCGTCAAGCTCTTCACGGTAAAAATACTACAAACAAACAAAGAAAATATGCTTAATAAATTGCAATATCTTTTAAGCTTGACGTCTAGTGTTACTTTGCCTTATAATGTAGAATAATGATAAAAAAGAATCATGAAAATATCTAAAAAATACTTTAAAACGTGAATACGTAATATTTTAACATTATAACGAAATGCAAAATTATCCCTGTCACATTTGCCGGACTACTTTCTCAAAAATATATGAAAATAACATGGGTCGCATAACCCTTATGTGTATTACTACGCGCGTGGCAGAGGATACTATGAATTTTGACAAAACACGGCTGGAATTGTATATAAGTGCCGAAAGGATGTCTGTGGCGGTTGACCTACATTGTTTTAGGACTAAAATACAGACATTTATCAGATATTTCCACTACTATTAAGTAAACTAGTGATTTCTCGCACGATTACTCACGGTGTGGACGACTGTACATCACAAAATGAATGAAAAAAGGAAGCTTTGGTCTCAGCTTTCGCATGGCGTGACAGCCAAAATATCTCTTCAGTTGGACTAAAATTGCCTCTGACACTGAAGAGCTTACATAGTAAAAAAATAATACGCAGTTACTGAGAGTAACGGCACACAACATATTAAGCAACTATTTTCTACCCTCAATAATGTATTTTCGATAAATTCCACAGAGTGTGAGAGTGCTTTTGTCAGAAAAACTTTACCAGTTGGGCTCACTGACCTCGATATCGTGATAGCTGAAGCAGGTGCATCGAAAGAGCAGACTTCTCGGACGAAAACGATCCCAAACTCTGCAGAATTTACTGAATAATACCATGTTGAAGATAGAAATCGATTGCTAAATACGTAGACTTCACAGCCTGGCAGTCTTTGTAAATCGCTAAATTCGTTCTGTGGTGTTGTTTCAACGATGCGCAAAATCAAGGCTTTTGCGCAAAACCCGATACGTAAATTGAATCGAAGGATAGGACGTCGAAGTCCAAAGGATAAATATCAGAAGTAGGCCTACTTGATAGACTTCTGTAAATATCAAACGCCGGCGGCCTATTTAATAGTACTAGGCCCATAGCAGTTGTATTTTTGTTCCGCGAAAATTTTGTAAAAGACTGAAAAATTTTATTTGTCAAGACATAGGCATACAACTGTTTACACACACATGAGTACACGTTTTGGCCTATCTATCCTCATTATGATACAAGTTCGTTTAACTTTTCTATTATTGAGGATCTTGGTTGGAGTTAACACAGTATGCGGCCTGAGCCCATATGGTTTAACCCGCCCACGGGTTAAACATGGGACACCTTAATTTGTTAGGCCTCAGGTTCGAGCTTGTTTTTGTATGTGTTATACATATTGCATCATATTATATTGTAACATGAACTCCGCTGTTTGTTTGGTAATCTAAGTGGAACTAGTGCTTGTGATTTCAGCGAAAAATGACATTTTGATAGAGAAGCAACAACGAGATGTTGTGACCGACGGAACATTGCCTCCACAGCACAAATTTATCGCGCGTTAAACAACACACAGAGGTGTTGTGGCGCGACTTTCAATGTTCGTTTCCGATATTTATTATTTGAACAAGACAAAAAAGTTTATTTATGTTTAAGGATCGACGTTAATTTAAGTGGGTAATCTTTGAAAGTGTGTTGAGCATAGGCAAGTAAGTTTGCTGTCATAAAGTATGCAGAGGACATATAGAGTGTGATTTCTGGATTTCTTCGGTATGAAGTTATTGAGGGGCTTGTTTATCTTATTGACAGACTTCCTACTTACGTGTCGATGCATTAATATCCGTCTCAGTATGTCTCGGCAAAAATGCAAAATCTTCTTTCAGTTTCTCGGCGTCATTCTAGTAGTCGGACTCTTTATACAGTTGATCATTATTAACATAGCCCTTGTATATGTTTATAGAACGTCTACTGATGCTGTGGTACGTTTTAACCAAATCAAAGGTGGATTTGTTGATAAAATTCAAGCCATTGGATTCGCCAAAACTTTATTGGAGAGGGCCAAGAACGGGGGTGTTAAAACTTTGTTAGAGGCCAGCGTAGATAGAGCGTACATGGTAAGAGTTGCGCCAGATGATACAGGTACCGGTTCCAAATCAGACTTTCACTCGGAACTATTTCAGTTTGGAATTGACGTCTCAGACAGCGGCGAGGCTTTATATATCTACAAGCTGATATTAAGAAGACAGAAGTTCCCCTACTCTAGGTTGATTGTAGATATTGGTGCCAATGATGGACTTCTCTCCAGTAACTCTTATAACTTCATTCATTGGGGCTGGAGTGCCATTCTGGTGGAACCCCTCAAATCACAGTTAGATATGGCCAAGGGAAACACTGCTAAGTAAGTAGTAGCGTTAGAAGTCCATTCAATAGGCTTCTGTTTACCTTGGTATAAAAAGTCTTCTTTAATCACAGGCCATCCGCCTAAGGGCAGTTTGTTTGAAGAGTGGCAATGCTGTCTTTCCTTGGCACTGGAGTCAAATTAATACGGAAATGCTTCACATATTGGTTGTGCTAGTGTCAATTAATGTTGGAATACACTGCCGTCATATAAGCGAAATACCCTTAAGCATGGCGTAAAACATCAATTAAGCTTAATCTTTACGATATTGACTGAAAATTATTTGGTGGGAATTCCATTGCAGGGAAAGTTTAAAGAGGGATGGAGGGGAAAAGAAGAAATAAGTATACTAAAAGTGTATCAGGGGAGGTAATGTGAACACAGAACGTCACTGCAGATTAAAATATTCGAGAATTACATGTGCCTCTGAAGTTCAGTAGGTAGAGGTTTGGGCCAGATTAGTATAATATTTATATAAGTCTTTAGTGTTTAAAAAAAAAAAATAAGAGAAAAATCTGATATAAGTTTTGGAGAGGCCGGCGATAGCGGCGGAACAATTTCCAATCTTCACCAGGGGTTGAGATAGGTGGGATGTAAGGAAGAATTAACCCTATACATTGTGCTACATGTACCTATCACTGGAAATCAACAGACCCAGGACAGACAGAAAAATAGCATTAAGCAGGACCTAAATAATTTAATTTGCAAATTTATTTTTGAATCAATATCTATCATTCAATCGGTCAAATTATAAATGTATTTATCAATCAATACCAATCAATCAGTGAGTTAATTTGTAAACTTATCAATCCAAAAGGGAGATAACTATGTAATCCATTTAACAGGAAGTGCAATCCATTGAATTTGAATCTATGAATAAGCTTACTCAATAGAATGCTATTGTTAATCAATGACCTAGATGGCTCTACCTGCAAACCGAGTGACAGAGTTTAATATCTACCTTTTTAGCCACTGGCAGACCCCATTAACTATATGCAACACCAGAAGTGGTGAAAGGAATTTAAAAGTCATGAAACTGAACTTTTGTAAAGCTTTAAGGCAACAGGTCAAGAAACCCCACCCTTCAATATTACAGTACATGTTAAGGGCTTTATTACAGAGTGTTATAACTCTGAAGTTAACAGAAGAGCTCAAAATCACTGATATTGCTTCAATTTACCTTAATTGAGTAATCTTGGGAGATAAACTGACCTGGCAAACCTGTGTATTTTGGAGTATCTGTACATAAATTTCTGCTTTATGCCAAGTACTCAACAATACTCAATTCTGCATACATTAAGGCAACAATACAACTTAATGTTACATAAAACCTCTTAAAAGAATTTATAAATGAGAAAAGTCGCATAATTGTCAAAAAATACTGGAAAAGAAATTTTTAAAAGATAGGAATACACTAAATGTTAAGTCAGAAATACGTCTTAAAATGAAATCTTTAAAAATAACTTAAGTTGCATTCTGGGTAGACAAGTCTGTAAAACTAACATAAGATGATCGGACACAAATGGCTGTTGGAGAGGAGTCCCCCCCCCCGCCGGCCCCCCCAAAGCAAATCACTACCTCTTCAAGCAGGCCTGTCTACAAGTAATGTGGTGAGTCACACATTGTGGCTCTGGCAATCATGATGGGGTGGTTAATAACAAGGTATCCAGTGTGAAGTGGACAATCTGTTGTCATATAAGTGAAATACCCTTGAGTATGACATTTGTTAAACCCCAATCAAACAAACAAACAATTGTAGTTGCCATTCATTTTTCAGGTATAGAGACATGAGGAAGACTAAACGACAGACCGTGACCTTTGTCCAGGCGGTGATAGGAATGAAGGATGGGTTAGAGAACCTTGTCCTCTCTAATGATGTAGCTAGCATGGAGAATCACATTTTGTCCAGAGATAAACAACCCAATGTGGATATCAGCTCTGTCTTTCAAGTTCCCAGTATGACTGTTCAGACATTTGCTTCACGTTACAATGTGCCAAAATATTTTGGCATTCTTTCAGTTGATGCAGAAGGCATCAGCGATAAGGTATATTTATGTTATTTACCAAGTGCTGTCAATCACCTTATCAATTTTGTTTTATATGACCAATCATTACATTTTTGCAGTCCCTTGTGACAGTATTATATATTTTTTTTCAATTCAATTCTTTATTAAGCTTAGGCATCACTGCTTCTCGCAAAATGGTTACAATGATTTTGACAATGATGAAAAAGAAATAGCATGTGTTGTGCAGCATAGAAGTAAAACAATTATGCATTTAAGATCCGGTGAGGATAAACAGCAATCATTAAACATAATATTTCACCTACATTTAATTACAACACCGATCCTGTAAATTCACCAAAGTTTGTTTTTAATATATTTATCTCTTGGAGATCTATAAAAGGGACAAGTGAGGAGAAAATAAAATTACTACTCCAAGTCAGACAAATGACATATTTGGCACTTTCATATCTGTCAACCTTGTTAATCGGCTCCGCTTTATCTGTTCCCTTAACCTCACAACCGTTTTAAAATTGGAACAACAGTTGAACCAAATAGGTTGCATTTAAGTCTGATATTAAATTTAAGATTGCTAGAATCATTAAAGAAGTCATGCATAGTTCTGTTCCTGCTTTTATAGCATCAAAACAAACAAATTTATGTTTTCTGGAAAATCTTTATGATTTCGTTTTTTTTAAATTGCATCATCTGCAGCTGATCTGCCTCAAACACATTTAATAGTCCTTCAATAACTTCCAAAGCAATCTTCTGACCTTGCTTTGTTAAGTTTGTCTGTTCATCCGTCTGTCTTGCTTTTATCACCTGGCCAGCTCTGGAATGGTTTGGCATGTGCAGCTGCTCGGCCCATCTCCCTCTCCCCACCACTCTGTATGACAGTAGGCTGTATGGTTGTATATTCTTAGGGGATACTTGTATCTGACTCTATTCATTAATTAACTAAGACCTTTTTATAGACTGCTCGCACTCAGGCTAAGGGCAGTTTGTTTGAAGAGTAGCACTACTGTCTTTACTTAGCAGTGCACTCAAGGAAAATGAATACCCTTAAGCACGGCCTAAAACACCAATCAATCAATCAATTTAAGACTGTCACTTTATGTATCAATTGAAAAGCTTCTGTGAAGGTACAAGGGTATAGTACGCTTGTTCACTTTCCTTCTTAGCAAAATTGTTTCTTGTTTTAAAATATGGTCAGATTGCTAACATAGAATTATTTGTTTTAATGTTTTGTGCTATTAATTTACACATCTTTATGTGAATATAACTACTAGGAGCATACCAGAACATATCTAAACTTATGTATCCCGCATTAAGATGGTATTGCAAGCCTCTCTTTGAGTTGTTACTTGATTGATTGATTGGTGTTTTACACCTTACTTACGGGTATTTCACTTAATGCTGGAAAGTAAATTTTCCTCCTTTGCTAAGTAAAGACAGCATTAAGGGTGTCATGACTTGGGACTTTAACACTAATGTCACAAAGAGTAAATTAAAACTATATGTTTTTGATGTCATTAAAACCAACACAATCGCAAATATTGTGATGAAAGAGGAGTGGCCCTCCTTTACCAACATTTCCATTGTAATATTTACAGATTTTACACCAGTGGATGAAGTTAGAATACCGTCCTGGTTACATCATCTTTGAGGCTCTCCACAATGAGGAACACATAGCGCAGACTACTGCCTTTCTCGCCACCTATAACTACACCTATCTCATCAAACTGGGATGGAACTATATCTTTGAACATGATGGGGCAATTCATGACTAAACAACCACAGAACCAAAGGTATGCTGTTATATATTCAACTCAAATGTGTCAGTCATACCCTATACTCTGGAGATATCATCCTTTTTAGCTTGCCTGTACAAAGTAAGGAGAGTTTATGTCATAACCATGGCACCGGCATCAGCCATGTAAAGGCTTCTACATGTATAATGTTATGTACTGAGTGAATTTTTTCTGAAATTTTATACAGTTTGCCTGACCAGAAAGGAAGACATAATTAATATTATATGGAATTCTGTGAATATTAATTAAGCTAATTAGGTTTGCACAATTTGCGTTAAGCACTATATATCCAAATTGGATAGACCGATTTTCCTAAAATTTGGGGTAAATGTTCCACAACATGAGAGGAGAGGGATGTTATTTGTTCAGCTAATTGTATGCATATTAATTATTTCAACAAGCTTTTTAATTAAATTTGTGTTAAACAACATAACTACAAATTGAGGAGCCTGATTTTCCTAAAATTTGGGTTAAATATTCCACATTATGAGAGGAGAGGGATATTATCTGTTCAGCTCATGGTATGCATATTAACATGACTCACATGAGGAAAGATCAATGCACTAGTCTTTGTTTAATCTGGGACATATTGAAGACTTGCTGTTAAGTAATAAGCAGTTGATAAGTCAGGTCTGTAATTTATCTCAAATTGTTAATGGACTCCAAAAAGAAATAGTACAATTAAGATCTGAAGTGCAAAACAGAGGGACCTTTGTTGAGACCAGGATATTAGCCTGTGGCCCCGATGGTATCCACTGACAGATTTCAGCAGCAAGGGTCAACCTACTACCTACTGTGGTGACAGAGAGGCCAGTCACAACATGGTCACCCACAAGCCTTCTCCTAACCTCTGACTTTGAGGGATCAACACAAAACAAGAATTGCCTATTAATTGGTAGTTTATTACTACAAGGAGTCAAGACAAAAGGTCTTAATGCTAAAACAGAGCTAAGAACTAGAAAGGGTGCAACAATTAACAGAATTAAGGCTGAATTGAGAGAAGAGGAAAACATGGAGAAGTATGACACTGTTATTTTACAGGTTGGATACAATGACTATTTAGAGCCACTTCAAGAAGTTTGTGGAAACTATGACTCTCTCTTATCTACCATTATAGAAAGAAATCCGAATAGAAGAGTTGTTAGATGTAGTATCCCTCCAAGGATAGACTCGATAATGGAAAGGCCAGAACTGTGATAAAATCAACAAGAGCTTACACAGATTAGCTGATAAATTCAGATGTGATTTTATCAACCATACTGACAACATGTCATATTATGGTAGAATTAACAGAGACTTGTTTGTTGTTGATGGGTTGCACCTGAGTGAACACGGAACCTCACAACTTCTCAAAGACATTGACCAAGTGTGTCCAATCCTAAAGAGTAAAATGCCCGATCCACCAATGGAAAATCATGAGACCATGTGACCCAAGGTCCCGTGAAATCCTATGTGTGGTGAGAATTTAAATAAAAACAGAGTAAAACATATTGGCTGTATGTAGAATCTGGTGAGAAATTTTTAACCTGAAAAAAGTGGTCTTGAGAAATTTTACATTTTTTCCAGGGGTGGTCCGATCCAAGCACAAGTTTCTATGACCTATGCGGAGAAGGTGGTCATCTGAAAGACAAATGTAGACAGCACTCTCACATTAACTACTGGCAGTGCAATTCTACAGGTCACAAGGCAAAATTATGTTTTCTATACAACTATTAAAGATACAGCCAGGAGGAGTGTGCTGGATCAATACCTTCAATTAGTCACCATCACATAGTGTGTCATCAAACTAGTGCTGGAAATATTTCACAAAAAATACCTCTCTCTGATGATCCTGACATTACTGCTGAAACTAAACTGTGCCAACCTTCTGAAATTTTAAACCATGTATATCCCGCCGACAGCCCTACATGTGTGAATGAGATGGAAGATTCTGGTTTTGATACTATCTGTGATTTATTTAGCATGATAAATATTTTCTCATGTTACAATAATATAGATTACTTAAATTACATCAATATGTATTCTTACTATAAACCTGAAATCATTTATATCTGTTGGAGGGAGCTTCATGTTGCCCTGGTGCTCTCAGAGTTAAAGGGGAACAGGAAGACGATCTGTTTGTGGCATCTGTATTACGTCCTGTTGTTGTCGTACTGTATTTTTCCCGTCCTGTCTTTGTTTGTTGCCAGTGGTGTCGAGGGTGGTTTCCTTCACCCATTGGGCTGGCACGTCGTCATATAAGTGAAATACCCTTGAGTATGATGTTAAACACCAATCAAACAAACAAACAAACATTTGTCTAAAGGGAGATTTCCCTCAACCAATGAGGTATATATGGACTCAACTTTTAAACCCTGTTGTTAAATCCTTGACCTACTTATCACTTAAAGAGTAACGGGAAACAGATTTGTTTGTGATGTCCTGTATTTCTGTCTGTCGTCATATAAGTGAAATACCCTTGAGTACGACGTTAAACCCCAATCAAACAAAACAAAACTTAATAATACCCTAAATCACCTCTAATTCGTCCATAAAATTCGATTTCGGAAGCTAATTGATAACTTTGGAAATCATGTCCGCGAGGAACAAGACACATTTTTCAATTGGAAAGCATCAACATTTCTCAGAAAACATAAATTTGTTTGACTGCATGCTGCAATATTGACAACAAGCAAATAAGTTAGGATTTGTCTCGGACGAAGTTTATGGTGATTTAGGGTGCTTGACTTTTTAGAAATTTCTGATATCTAAGAAGATTAAAACAAAAATAGTCTTTATTTTAAATCCAGTCCTTTGATACAAGTACATGTGTGATTTGGAGAACAAAAATACCCAGCATGGAAGGGTTGTTTCCAAAGAGTTTTATAAAACACTTAAAGGAAAGGATTGTTTGAGAACCAAACAAGGCAATACAAGTCCACAGAAAATGGTCTTTATTTTAAATCAAGTCCTGTGATTAACAAGTACATGTATGATTTGCAGAACAAAAATCAGCCAGCATGGCTTTATCATTACCAAAAGGTTTAATAAAAAGTTTAAAGGAAACTGAAAGGGTTTCTTTTAGCACCAAATAAGGCAAGACAAGTCCATGAGTGAAAAACAAACCCTTAGCAATGTCTGCAATAGGCTCCATGTACCATCAATTTTCTCTTTTGTTTTTCACCATTGTTTAATGAGAGAGTCAACCTTCATTATTATAGTGAAATACCCTTGACCCCAATCAAACAAACTAAACTGCCTTAAATTATTCTTTTTGGTGTGCAAAATAAATTCCATCATATTTAATTATCAAGGCAGAATAATATATTGACAATCTGTCAGTATACAAGCAAAATGCCATTGAGTAACCTTCGATCAAAACTCAATAAAATAAAAAATTCTCAACCCTGAGCAGTTTGACTTTAATAATGTTATGTAACCTGTTAAGCCCAATCTCAGTATAGATTTTAATGTTTTAAACGTGCTGTAAAAACACTGAATCAAATTGATTATGTATCAGGTCATTCTTTATCTGCCAGTTAATCTCAATATTGCTCTATTTAACACAATTCATCATCACATTTGCATTATTTCTTGGAAACGGTTTCAATTTTATTACGGCTTATACTAATTATTGAGGTATTACATGCATATAGCTGGATTACCAGGAATATAATTACATTCACCATACGATTTAATAACAGACCGTATCTAAATCATTGTGTTTTACTATCATAACTTCCTGGTTTAGGGTGTGGAGAAGGGGTGGGGGGGGGGGGGGGGAGCTTTCTGTTGCCCTAGGAGCTAAGGAGCACCATGAAACTGGTCTTTTTGTGTTGCCTCCAAGGAGTGTCCTGTATTTGTCCCGTCTTGCCTTTGTTTGTTGTCAAGGTTGGTTTCCTTCACCCATTGGGCTGTTTAGTGACAGAGGTGTCAAGGGTGGTTTCTTTTACCCATTGGGCTGTTTGTTGCCAGTGGTGTCAAGGCTGGTTTCCTGCATCCATTGGGCTGTTTGTTGCCAGAGGTGTCGAGGGTGGTTTCCTTCACCCATTGGACTGGCACGCCATCATGTGGGTGAGAGAGGTGCTAAACCCCAACTCCAGACCCGACTACCCTGCCAGTGTATTGTGGAGTTTTTTGTACACATAAATAATGTTGAATACACCAGAAGGCCATTAATTAACACACAAAAATAAAATTCTACGCTATGCTTTATCACAAAAATACACATACTGGTTACAAAATATTCCTAAAATGGTGTTTACACATAAATTTGATCTAGGGTAGGCAGGTCTGCCTATCAAACAAACAAGCTAAAATCCTTGCTGGTACGGGGGCCTCTCGTTGCCTCGGTGCTTTCAGAGCTGAGGATGCAGAGATAAGACCATCTGTTGTGATGTCTACAGTAACATCCTGTGATTGTCCTGTATTTGTCTTTGTTGTTAACAATGGTGTTGATGTGTGGAGGGTGGTTTCATAAATTGGCTAATTTCTCTGTTTCTTTTCTTTTTTTCAATTTTTTTTAAAAAGTTAATTTTTTTTTTTTTTAATTGATTCAATTTATGATCCAAAATGGCTTTATATCTATTCAATATTAGTAATATTTCCAATGAGCTCTGGTTTTAATGCCCCACTTCTGAGAAATGCTTTTCCGTTTATCTTGACTTCCTGGTTACAGTGTAGATGTAATCATTATTTAATGGATGTGAATCGTTATACATTATATGGTATGCCTGCAGTCCAATAAACACAATGTATCCCTGATAAACTAGGAATGTTCTTACAATATGGAGCAAAACACTTTCATACCGGACATTAAAAAGCAAAACACTTTCATAAGAGTGATACATTTTTTTGTTTTACTGGCTATTTTGTTTACCTGGCTATTGGATTTTCCCTACCTCAAGATCAAAGGCCTTTCATTTAAATAAGAATTACCTGCATTGATGATTACACGCATTAAGCCTGACATTCTGCAAATTGGAGCATGTTTATGTTAGAAGTAAAGTATTGCCAATGATGTGGTATTTGAAAAGGCAGCAAAATTGAACATATTTAAGTAAGGCCTAAAGACAATGTCTTGTATCCTCTTTCCCGAGCGACCCTATGAAATTCCTCTGATTAAAAATTTGAAAAGAAAATTTAAAATGAAAAAAAAATGAAGACCTTGACAAATTCACATATTCGGATAGCAAACTCGTTCTTTGTACTGTTTTTCGGTCATGCAAGCAACTGTATCAGTTTTATTTAATATCTACTATTTTGTACAAGGTCTACAAACAAAAAATAATTGACAAAATAAAATAAAAATCCTGCCTGCCTAGCCCAATTTTTTTCCAGCCGTTCGAGGAAAAACCATGTGACAATAAAGATAACTTCGCTGACTGCCTGTACATGACAAGTAATGCTAGAAAGTAGGAGAAAAGCCAATTGGCACCTAACTCTATAAAACATGCATATACAGTGTACATGTATCAAAGATATAAGTTGTTAAGTCTTTTTGAACATGGACAGCGAAATTCTCGAGGGATGTCTTATTATAGTTTCCAATTCTGTTTGGAGTGCTTTTTTCCAAACTTGCATGCTTTGTAGACAAGTATTTAAACTAAAATATCTTCATGGGTTTTTTTCTAAATTCAAGTTAGTTTGAGTACAATAAGTCAATTGATAAAAATATATATAAAAAATAAAAATCTGCCCTTAAAAAAAATCTTTGCTAAATATCTTCAAAATGAAAATCAATATAAAAAACTCCATGACAGTTTTTAAGATAATGGCTTCAAGATTGTCTGTGCCACAAGACTTTAATACTGCAAATAGTTTACGAGAAATAAATGATCTAAATGATAAAAATCAAGAAAAATGAAAGCTGAGAAAACAACCTAAACGTATGTAAATGATTGAACTCCAGATTGTTTTAAGATTACTCCAATAAATTAAATAAACAACATTTTTTTTTTAATTGACTTTTATCTATTGCATTCATTTTTTTAATACAAAATTTTAAAAAAAATATCTTTAAATGGAATTTTTAACTCTGAAATTTGAGTGACATCGACATCATAAATTTTGTTCATACCTTTGTTAATGATTATCAGTAGGAGTCCTACCGGGGGGGCATGAGTAGTCTGTATAAATATGTGTTCTACATCCCACAATCATTT
>JAVFBW010136614.1:0-22804 GCA_034783835.1 Mopalia ciliata
ATTTTTGTCTCGTTGGTTTTTTTGGTGTGGCATCCATCATCGAGGCAAATTCTTGGGCTCATATGAAAAAATAAAAAAAGTGATTTAATTGTACAAAACGTGAGTTTAACAACACATATATAAGGTATTCACAAAACAATAAGCACATTTTACTTAAAAAATGGGAAATATCACTACACCCTGAAGTCAACCGGTGTTCAAATGACTCGAAAATTTCACACTTCCTAGACGTTTCTGCATTAATCATGCAAGGACACGAGTCAGCATTTTGTTCCTTTTTGAAACTGTGTGGTATGCATCACTGTTGTACTCCGTCTGATTATTGTCAGACAACCCCCTGAAGTACGCCACGGGAACACGGGGCGATTAAACCATTCAGGGGTCAAAATAGGCGAGCTGAAACCTCATTAAATTCGACCAGTGGTGATTGCTTTATGCTAATCAATCCCTTTCACTTTTGGCGCAGTGTCAAAAATGACAAGCGTGCAACGTGTCCTATATGGAAGCCGATAAAAGCTACATAGCGAAACAATATGGAACAATTAGCATTAGTTAAGCAGGTTGAGCGATGGTCCCGCCGGAGTTCCGTAGAATATTCGAGCAATGAGTATGATATGGCCGTTATACTGCACGGCAGTTGATCCCACTTAAACCATTCATAATTCTGCCTGCATAAAACATGTTATCTGTCTCCGGGTGGCTTCAATGCTGCGGGTCTACACGTGTGCTCTTTATCGTTATCACCGAATGGCATTACAACTTTGAACTCGACCTTTTACACGGAATCCCGTAAAAATGCACACAAAAAAAAAAACGCCAAACAAATTTGTCCCAAGATATAACTTCATAGATAAGCATAGATCAGAATGTCAAAAATCATTTGGGAACTTTTTTGAAATCGCTTGCACAGACCAGTATAAAAATACTTTTTTACACACACACAGACAAAAACCCGAAGGACTAACATATATGAATATTAAATATAATTTTCATAAAGGCAATAGAATAACTTCAGATAGAACAGTTACATATAAACGCAATCAAACTGTAATATAAATTGCCGAATGGAAATGTTGATTAAGTCTGTAGTTTTGATTTGCATAAAGCGAATTCCGCAGGCTGATAAGAGCCATTAAATCCTACATATTTTCACAGGGATCATTTGATTATTCATCATGCCAAAGGAAATGGAATCAATATTTTGATGAATATTCGGACCAATAAAGTTATTCCACTGCGTTACAGATTTAACTGACTGATTGGTATCCAAGTCCGTACTTAGGGACATTTCACTCATTTGGCGATGTATCCGATCGGCCTACTGCTATATTGGGAAATTGATGACCCTACATTGCGAATAAAGACTGTATGACTTGGCTGAAACATTCTGCCTCTAGCCAGTTGGCATGTCACATATAGAAATAGCTGGGTTATAAGTATTTGTCAAATTATAAAAGAAATCAGGAAATATTGAATATAGGGCTTAACGACAATATCAATAAAGAATATGACACTCGGCATCCAGGACACTTTGTTAAGAAAGAAATTTAAAAACAAATATAAATTTTCATCAACAAGCTTCGATATCATGCAGATTAAGTCCTTTCTATCAGCAGAGACCCTCGGAGTAAAAAGTTGGGCATATTGCCCCAGGAAACCACATGGAGAGAAAATGTTTACCATATGAGGTTCAAGTCGTAGCAGAGACCGCTGTAACCTTAACCCTGGCGCTGTTTTCCCACGACCCTACCCCTCGGTAACTAAATTACCAGCTCCCCGAAACCATGCCTCAAGGTCAGCGTGAGGAAAAAAGTTACGCTCAAGTTTCACTGACTTCCAGACGACTTTTCTGCAGTTGCTATGGTGACCCGTTCTTCCTCATTCAAGCAGGTTGTGATGACGTCATGTTACATCACAACCAGGCTGAACAAGGTAGAACACGTGTACCTGGTATGACATCACACTTTTCTTTTTTAAGACATGTATGAAACTGGACAGCACAATGGACAAAGCCATTGAAGACCATTAAGGAACGATGTAACAGGCCATGGCGAAATGAAGCAACAAAATTGTGTTTTCTACACCAAGAAATAATAGTTCCTTCAAGGCACCCCAATGCTTACTTTGTTTCAACATTTTTAGATAAATTCTAAACAAGAAAAACGTTTTTGAATCGTTATTAATTAAAAAAAATGATACAAATAACAAAATTAGTTAGGTTACACTAATAATTAATTAACGTCGAACTTGGTTCTATTTGGAACTAAATAGAAGGACATCCGAGAGCTTTCTCGATAACAGATGTGTACATTTTGGCGCCAGTTCATCCATTGTGAAAGTCGTGTTGAAACCAATACAAAAGTAGGAGTATGGTAGTTTTTGTCACGAAATGAGCTAACCGTTTTGACAGTTTATCATCGAAAAAGCCCCCTCGAACATTGAAAATCAATAGGAATACGTGAGATTTCCACAGCCGTAATCTGCTGGTTGAAAACGATGACATGTCGCCGGGTGTTAAGTGATAGCTTTGACTGTGCTAATTTACCCCACGTCTACTGTTTAAACATGCTACCGAGTTTCTCCCAGCTATAGAGAAAACGGTAATGCTTCTGACGGAATCGGACCAGGGCAAATCCAAGCAGAAAAAGCACAATCTTACAGTTAGGCAGCCAGACCAGACGCCACAGTCTTTGCCGACATAATAGAAAACCAATCAAGTTTAGACGCGCCACTTAAAATAGCCTCTGATCAGAGAAAAAAACACAGTGAAAATTCAGACCACGATTCCTATTCAACCAAACCATTTACAGACTCGTCAAGGAGATTTAACTGAGCTTTTTCCAATGTGTTTTATCCCTGTACAGTAATGAGCAGTGTAACACCGATTCGTATAAGTACGCATAACGTTGTGGTCGCCTTAAAGCTGATAATCTTAAACAAGCTGTGCGGTCTGCATAATCACTTTGAGGCAATTCAAGATAACCTCTTCTGAAAACGTTTTTTTCCATTTAGGCTGTCGACAGAGCCGGTGATTTTAATGCGTAAAATTCTAACACTTACATACAAATTATGCTGATTAGATGGTCAATGGCATTTCACTGACGTGACCAAGACGTACCCAATCGAGCAGAAAGACTACACTTCACAAAATAAATGTTCCCTACTTGCAAAGACGATACAGTGCGTGTAAATTACGTAAAATACTTTCCAACATAGATAGACCCAAATTTAAATTAAAAAATCACAATGCAAAATAGTCTTTACGCGTTTTTCTCCTGAATATATTTTTAAGTGTTTTTTGGAAAAGATTTGAGAACATAACCAGCTTAAACATATAACAAACAGACCGTTTAAAAGAGACTGAATGCAGTACATGCATCATGGAGCAAAGACCTGTTGATTGTTAAGGGATATGTGTGTACCCTAAGTATAATCCCCAGCTATTAGTTGAATAACCGTTATTTCCTTTTTTTAAACTATTGAAATCCATGTGGACAATCAAATTTAAAGTTTGATACATTTGCCTACATTTAGTATTAAAACTTCCAACATTTTTGATGACATTTTAGCAAAACCAAAAATTTGCAAAGATGTGCTGGCACAGATGTTCTGGTCTTAAGGAATAAAAAGATGTTTGTCGATTTCCTTAAAACAATTTCTGAAATTTAGTGAAGCTGTGCTCATTTGAGGAAACATATTGCACCAAAAATTCCAAACACCAAAATTGTATTGCGAGCTGAACCAACTAATCTTTTGTTTGAATGCGAATCGTCATTTTTGGAAAGCCATCGATTGTTCTGTGAAGACAATGTGGTTTAAAACACACAACATTTAATCCTACCTGAAGGTCAGTCGTCGTTTGTTCACCCATTTGGAGGGGGCAAGCGTGAATCTCTTCTTTCGGCGGGAAAAGAAGTCCCTCCGCCCCACGAAGTCAGTGTTTCCGCACCTTGGCTTGGCCATGAGAGCCAATGTTTTGTGGTCCACGGTTCCAGTCTCCGGGATCCTCGCAAATCGCTGGAACCTCTTGATGGCAGTGCTGAAATCTTGAGGTGCCCGAATACTGTCCAGTTCCTGGCTGGGTCCGGATATGTAGCCATATTTCGACAAAAATTCCTGCAAAGAATGAAAATGTTAGTCAGTTTTCGAAGCAATATTTGACTCGTTTCACATTCTGGAATACTGCTAAGGGATGTAAAAAAACAGCAACCCCTTAACCGCATTTGCGAAACAACCTGAATGAAATACAACTATAGGGCCACTTTTGAGCGAAAAAAAAACTGCAAACGTTCGACCCGATTGAAAAAATCAGCAACATAATCATACAAGAAGAGCCCTTGACCATATTTTGCTGGGAAAGTTTAACAAAATTAACAATGTAACGCAGCATAAAATTAGAGCAGACATTTTTCATAGAACGTTAGTTAAAACGACAGAAGGCTATATTAACAGAAAAGGCTAATACCAGAGCGATTTATCAAAGCGAATAAAGCATAAAATAGAAAGTTCTTATTGAGTTCTGTTCGATTCCGAATGGGTTGCAATGCTGTTATGTAGTAGATAAACAGCATTTCAAAGAAATGTAAAATTATTGGCTCAAAAGTATTGTACATTAAATTTTCAACACAGAAGTTGTCACACCGAGAAAGTCTAATGGAATTTTACCCAAAGCGAACCAGAAGAGACGATTCGGTTTTAAATAACTATTCTACGCTCTCTTCAAAGACCAATTTCGGGAACATTAAATCGACGAGCCTTGAGACCGCGTTTGAGAAACGGCCAAACTCTTTCCAGTGGTTCTCGCTCCTTAACAACGAAAGGCGTTCTTCTCTACTGAAGTTGTAGAAGCCAATGAAGCGGTTTACAGTTGACTCGGATATAATTTGTCACAACGGCTTGACGGACGACAGGGGCTTAAAAGAGAACGCTTCCCGCCAACATAGATCTCCGCTTCAGAAAACTCATTTACAGCACAAGAAATCTAAACCAAGCCTAAGAAATGACGGCAATAGAGACTGTCAGCAAATCACTCAAAAACAGAGGAAGCATAAAAAAAGCTGTTTTCAAAATCTCCAATTTCAAGCCAAAGATGCCACAGGAATGTTCTACAGAAGGTCACAAGGCCCCACCTAAATGCTTAACGCTTAAACAAGGATTTCGT
The DNA here is from genome assembly GCA_034783835.1 of Mopalia ciliata. NCBI lineage: Eukaryota > Metazoa > Mollusca > Polyplacophora > Chitonida > Mopaliidae > Mopalia > Mopalia ciliata. The sequence goes on from JAVFBW010136614.1 coordinate 5,162, forward strand.
CTGACTTTCAAAATCTACCATAAATTGCCAACTTTACAATTCAGCGCAGAATCGCTTCAGCTGAAAAAAAAAACAACACTTTTTGCCAGCAATAACCTACCCCAAAAGTAGCTAAATGGAAAACATATGGCAGCTAAATTCAAGACGGTCCCAGAAAGGAATGGACTGAAGATTCCAGGGTGTTTCGAGTAGTCTAAAAACGAGTCTTACGGCATGTTGAACTCGGTGGTGGCAGGCAGTGGTCCGACTCGTTCCACAGGCGCTCGTCTAATGCCAAGTGGGGGACAAGAGACAGGCAATCTGAAGTAACATTCCCACTAATTCCACAAGGGCAAACTAACCAATTCCTGAAGTGAACCGGCTGATTATTCACAAACGCCGATAAATTATGATGAATACAGTTCCACCGATCTTATTGATTCGCTCCATAGACACGACATTGGTCCAAGAGAATGCGCATCCCTTGCCTGTCGGACAGCCCTGAATCCGGCTGACCAGTTACAAACGGGAGCCCTCGTTTCCCTTCACCAGGCGTATCCAAACAAACTGCGTGATGAATTGTCCTAAATATTGAGTCCGTTAGATTGGATCGATGGCGCGTATGGGACATCGGTGGAGTTTTGGAACTAGCGGCACGGGACGGGTTGATGCAAGGTCAATTAGATGGGGAAGTTATACACTGTTTATCTTAACATGTTTAAGCAAATAAAGGGCTGAGACAACCCATCTATTATTTCTGCTCAACAAACAGTCTAATGAATCAGTTTGCGTTGAAGTGGAAGCCAAATTAAGCCCAGTGTTTCCACATAGCTTTAGTGCAGTACTTTTCCAAGTCAATTCTCCCAAATCCAATCAAGCGACTAAATGGAAACGGCCAAGCGATAAACTATCTCCGATTAGGTCTAAAACATTTTAAGCGCTCAAAGCATTTTGGTTTTGTTTGCGGACAATTGAAGACAATCAGCGGGGTAAACCGACTCAAATTGTCAAGAGTTAATCGAGGATGCTTCCAAACTATTAGTAAAAAGGCACCCTCTTCTCTTTGGACGGCGACAGAATGAGAACAATCTTTTCCTGCTGAACTGATTATAAGTTCGTTACGACTTCAAACTCTATCCAAGTGTAGAGAACAATTTACCAGCAATACTAAATTGGAGCTGATGTCAAAGAAATGTTTTGATTGATACTGCAAGAATCCATCGGGAGGGCCACAGGGTAAAAGTAAAAAAACCAATACGTCCCTAACAAGTAACTGAACATGTTTATGACTGAACGTCACTCACATGCTTTGTGATTTTTTATTGATATTACAAGAATCCATCGAGAAGCCACAGGGTAAAAGTTAAAACCAATACGTCCCTATCAAGTAACTGGACATGTTTATGACTGACGAAGTTGGGTTCACTCAAATGCTTTGTGTTTTTTAAATATACAAATGCCATGGAGAGAGGTAAAAAGGATACATACAGGATTTGTACCAGTATAATCACTGAAGTAGTTGGGAGCGGTTAAATGCGGTATAGTTTTTGCAATGTTAAAATGCTAGGGAGAGGACCTAAAACGAATGTATCCCAAACAAAAACGGAGTATGCGCAACATCTGAAATACTTCGGCACAAGAGCAGAGTGGCCTTGAGTGTCTGCTCTAAACAGTGTGTGGTTCTGGTCGACGCTGATTTTAGGACCTACTCCTTTTGTTCTAATATCGAATAAATAAAGGAAAGTATTTATAGGTTGTGTTTTAAAATGCTCAAAATAAAATATCCCTTACAAGGAAAATGACAAGTCCAATCTGATCATGCGATACAATTCACGATGAGAACTCTTGAAAATTGGCACCTTCTCAAGATCAGGTATGCACACTACCCTAGCAAGCCTATGGTCAACAACAGTCGAAATTCCTAGTTTTCTATAATTAAGCCTTATAGCAAAAGCAACTTATTTTATTATCTATAAAAATATAAGAAATACCCGTTTGTAAATTCGACTTATGTTCTGAGTCTACCATTGCTGAGTTCCGATGCCTGCAACTGTTATAGCCATAATAATAATACTAACCAAATGTGTGATAATTTCATGGCTCGACGAATCGCAGCTACTTTTGCCAATAACCGTGTACTGGTTAATGAAAAACATATGCTCGTTCATAATTAGTTTTATATCGGCTAATCATTGTCTTATTCATCTGACGGTATGACTGTATGTACATTACACTGTCGTCTATGTTGGCGCCTCGAAAATTAAATTTGTGATTTTACACACCGTAACACATCAATAATAAAAACAACCATGCTAAAACAAATATCACCGATTCAAAGTACGCGGATTTGACATTTTAACAAATTTTATATCAGATTTCCAAAAGGCAAAAAATAAAAAATGCATAAATGAAAAGCAGCATTAGTTGATATACTTCAGTGGTTTTAAAAACGTTGAGAAATATCGAAACTGTAATTGATTAAGTAACAAATTTACAGAATTGTCTATTTGACATTTGTTATTTTTGTTAAAATGTAACAAAATTTTTTTCCAAGTCATCAAACGAAATCCACAGGAGCATTTTTTTCATAACTTTAAGAAACTTATATTAACTCGTGCCTTGCTTAATTTTTATTGTGATGTCATTTTGGCAAACCTCCAAAATTGTCAATTTTTTTTTTTACAGACAGGTTTTAGTCCAAAGCTCGCTCCGGGGACACGGTGACATCGGGAAAATATGTCGCTTACAGACCCCCTTATTACACCATCTAAACCACTTATGTCTGGTTTCGCTTGATGTCAGAATTTAAAACAGAAAATATAATTAAATCAAGTTTCTTTACAAGAAATGATGGATTAGGTGCTTTGACAACCCACTGAGCTATATGTTCTTTTACAGTTGCTTATCAAACAGAGAGGGGAAAAAAATTAAAAGTTAGTAAGACATACAATTTTTAAAGATATTCTATAAAGGAGGAGTTGGAGTTGTAAAAACCAGATCCCGACCCAATTTTTTAGTTTGATTGCGGGTAAACCTTATTATAAGCCATTCACATTGAATTGCCTTGGACGGTTTAAACGTTAACAATATTGGATGTTTTAGTTGCATCTTTTTGAGAAAAAAAATAAAGTTAGGCGTGAAAACAAACCAGGTGACATACATACACTCCGGGATAAAACGTCAAATTTGTCTACAAAACCTTTATAATGTCAACATTTTATTTCATAAATTTCTCCTCAATGACTGGGATTTCACTGGAACTATTGCTCTGCCGTTGATCATTTGGCCAGGGGTGAATACATGCTACAACAAGGTTATGTTATTTATGGACAACTTAAGATAGAAATTGGACAAATTTAAAGGCAATTGTCATTATCAGTGTTTTCTTTGCATGCACCCATGTGCCAGTTTCTGTGTCTCTGATGATGCACAAGGTTGTATTCCTTACAAAATTGTCATAAATTTCAAAAAACTGTATTTGGACAAGTTACCTTAGTAATGACAGAATAAGAGAAACGGTACCATTTTTAAACATGCCTCATACTTAATTGTATCAAAGCCACCAAGACTCGACAAATGGTTAAAGACATCAAGTAACACTTTATATTGAGCGCTAACTGAAAACGCAAGATTTCCTCATTGGCGAATGTTCATATATTTTAATGGTCATAAAACAAATCGGTAGTTCAAATGATAAACCAACAAAAGGGAGGCGATGGAAGAACTTGAGATATGACCAAAACAGATATTTACAGCCAGTAAGATGTGAGAGTTAAAGATATCTCACATTTATAATGTCCCCCCAAGAACAAATGAAAGGGTTGACAAATAAGCAAAACAAGATAACAAATAGTCAGCTATATTTCAATGGCAGTGCACATTTAGAATTAATACGACCTAGTATAGCTTGTGGCGAATTATTCATTTCTGCTACCTAAGCGATATCTTGAATCTAGCTGGTTCCCACGCAGTCGCCAAGCTTTATGCTCGCTAGAATTCCATTAAAATGTCCGAACGATTTAACAGCCAAACGATACAAACCGGATTAAATGAGTTTGGTGGGGTGGGAAAGCAAACGGTAACTTTAGATGCCCCATACAGTGTCTCTTCACAGAAACAGTATACCGAAAACTTGAACGGCGCAAAAATAATTAATTGACGTTTGACTCTGCCACGATGCGACTAAATTCAAACCACATTTAAACCATTTAATTAAATTCTCCCAAAAAGCGATATTAAATTATTGGATGTCTACAACATCAAACAATTTTGAAGCAGTTTCCGAACTCACTAGATATTCGGCTTGCGCATTTCTGTTGTGTCTTATGAAACAAAAATACCCCAATTTTATTTACAGCATGTTTAGCGTTGTTTTTTTATTCATTCACATTTTATTTTTTATTTACGTACACTCTTCTAAATAACCGTTCTTTGAGAGTTCTTCACAATAGAGAATGGTGCTAAATGGAGTAATAAGGATAAAAGGGTTCTTTGCTATAATAAGATAGTGATAAAGACATGAAACAGTTGAAGTGAAGGTTCCAGAGCCAACTAAAGAACCTTAACGGGTTCCATGACAGCCACATTTTGTAATAGTGTAGATATATAAGATTTATCAATCCCATTTTCGTGGGGACATGCTTTTTTCTACAATGTCAATTTTTTATATTGTTTGCCTTTGGGGACAATGCAATGTTTACTTCTTGGAAAACTGACCACATTCAGTTCTCCCCTTCTCCAAAGATATCCCTTCCTATAAACCAGCAGACCTCATAAAGTTAAGCTTTAAAACTAAGATCTGCATTACAATTCCCCTGTTAGATTATTACCGGGATTATTTACATTACACCAAACAGAGCTCGCCACTTGCTGGAATAGTTTAACGACTGGTTTCCGATTTCCCCATTTCGGAGACACACCCAGGAGCTCTCTAACCTCTGAACGGTGGCAGAGTTTTAGTGACAGCTGCTACCAGACAGCAGCAGATATATTGTTTTGATGACGTGCCGATTGATAAAACTGAGATGGCGAGTGACAAAATGGCGCTGTCTACTCGAGAAATAGCACCAGACCAAGATTACAACTTCCGTATAGAGCGGAAAAAATCTTTAAATTGAAACTATAATATGTGTTTATTTCTTTAAATTTCTGTAAGCTTGCAGATTGATACCATTTTGATGTTTAAATAGACAATTGAGCCAGACTAAATCGTTAATGCATAAATTAAGTTAAAACAGTCAAGTGTGACTTAAAGAGTAATGCGTTGTTTTCTATATTCGTAAGTTAACCCCTGGTGACACCAGTCCAGTGTTCTATTCCAGTTTTATTATTACAAATTTCCCCATCATAAGGTGGGAAGTTTTTGGTTATGTACTTAGAGGAATTAGGGTAGACCAAGATAACTGCTAGAGGTTATGACAAGGTAGTCTGTGCCAAGCGATCAAGCCTGTTGCTGTGGCAGCCATTTAGTTGACGTCTGCCAATCCAACAATTGCCTCGCCACAACTGATTATAGCCAGATTTATTTTTAAAAATGACTGAAGATCATTTAATTATCTATAAGCTGTGCTATGATGTTAACTCTTCTTAATTTTGTTGAATCTAAATTGTTTAAATAGCTTTCATAACGAAAAAGTTTCTTTCAATATTTTGGGCATCAACAATAGTACCCTACAATAAACATGACCATAACCCGTTGCATTTTTATCTTCACTTAACGAAAGAAAGCACGCACCAGCGGATAAAATGGCGACGGTGCCAATGCTGATCTTAAGGGCGTCAACAGTCAGGCTGACTTACTGCTCCAGTCACCCCGTTAGGGGCCGATGAATTGTAGGTATTAAATGACACCCCAAGAGTATAAACACATCCATATGTCCCCCAGTAACACTCAAACACCCGATTCCCAAGGGCTCTTAGGAAACTCACAGCGCCGTCTCAACTTATTCCACTCCGATTTCACTCAGTTTATTATTATTACAAACCAAAGTGTTTTAGCGGCTTTAGTTCTTATTGGGAATAGCCAAGGGCTCACAAAGTACATGTTAACTTAAAAATATATTTTGAATAAATTAAAAGAGAAAAATTTGCTAGTTCCACCGGGACGAAAAGATAATTTCACAATTCGCTATCCCTAAAACAAGTCAGATTCCCATAATTCGTAAAACTATAGAATTAACAAATTTCAATAATTCGTAAAGCTAGAAGTCTAGTTGCTATCAGGCTGTTGTATATAATTGATATTGGTTCACCATTTTTGCCAAATATATTCCATGGTTATCTCTTCTAAATATTGCATATACGGGTTCATTTAATATCAGATATATGCCTTATGTCTCATTTGTTATTATTCTATAACCGATATATCTACCATATCCTATCCCTAATTATCACATAAATTTGGCAACTCACGAGCTGGTATATTGAGAAGGCCATTTACATTTTTGTTTAGTCCAAACATCATTGCCTAACATTCCCGTCTATATTGGTAAAACTATTGCCATTAGCCGCATTCAAGCACTGTAATGTCTGATTTTAAAAAACTTTATTTTAGTTATATATACAGTTTCCAGAGTTCAGAAATACATGAAAGAGGTGGGCACACCTCGCGGTCTTTATTTCCATCCAGTAAAGTTGCTTCAAAACGCGAGAATTAAACTTAAGAAAGCATTGGTATCTGGCTGGCAGGCTGACTATTTGACCGTTTAACTGACTCACTAACTGGTTGATTGCTTGGTTGTTTGATTGATTCATTGATTGATTGATTGGTTGATTGATGGTTTCCTCCATTGCTTCGGCAACGGAAACCGTCTATTTACCAACACGGTTTATTACTTAACAATCGAAACAAAGAACCAATTACAATATATTAATTTAGATTTGCAGCCATGCTTAAATGACATTGAGGGCGTCACTATAGAAATAGCATGAATTGTTTGCTTAAATCAAAATTAATTTATGATATTTTGTGTAATTCGTTCAGCATGACTACTATATAGGCCTACGTTTATGTAAGAGGCGGGACAATACTAACGTGTTTCTGCGTGTAGTTTTGGCACTTTACCGATGATTGTTTGTCCACCGACGTGCAAAACAATTCATGATATTACTCGGCAAATTCAACGATTCTGGCAAACCAGATCAGACAGAAAGTAGGCCTACTTGAAATGCGTATCGGAATGGATTTATGACCATCGCTAGAATATGTTCCGATCTGAACATCAGAGTAAAAGCAGATGGCCCCCATATCTAATTCTCGATGAAAATAAGAGGAAATAATATTATAAATAATATCAAACTAACCGTAATTATGATTTCTGTTCCCTGAAGATTTCACCGTTCACAGAACACTGTCGTCTGATGAACTGCATAACAACGAGCGCGTGCTCTTGTTCTTTTCATCCATTGGCGTCAGCTCAGCAACACTCGTGACCGCATTCTAAGACTAGACTCTACATTTTGTGGTCTTTCAATGGAAGTACTTCACAAATGTATTTATCTGCAGTTTAAATTTTCATTACTTCACTGGCTTTTCTCTGAGGCCCGCATACTATTTTTTTCAGCTGTGGACGTTGGTTTGAGCGCCAAGCTGTGGCTGCTTGACAAGTCAAATGACAGGGCAGAAACCAACTTAAGTCTTTCCTCTATACGCCCATTGCTTGCCGGACCTACCCGACTTAACATGCCTCTTGACTATTTGTTTACAAGTTTCCGGATTTAAGTTAGTTATCAAGCGGATTCTAAATAACACATGTTTGTTCTTAAATTATTGGCTGCATGTATGTAGTGTTGATTTCACAAAATGGGAAACATGGTAGAAAGACAAATGTCTGCTTGCTTGACAACTTGGCCGTCATATGAATGTCTTGTAAGCGGTAGTTGGATTTATTTCTTCAGCTGACCAAATTGCTTAATAAATTGTTAGGTACAAACATCAATTACTCTCTGTTTTCTTTACAATTGAACATCGTATACAAAATTATATACTTTTAAAAATAACTCGTCAGAAAACCTAACATCAATTTGTCTTTGGGCAGAAAACAATACAAACATTTGTCTTCTGACGGAAAACAAGATATACATTTGTCTTTGAGAGATTAAATTTTGAAAATCCGAAACATTTCTACGCATTCTGTTTAAAAGAAAATATATATCATAAACTAATCCTTTATCTCAAATAGGAAAGAGACACATTTGTTCTGAAACGCATTCAGGGTGAGGTGAAGAATTCGCGAATATGTAGGGTTGGGGTGGGGTAGGGTGAAGGGGGTAGGGGGTAGGGGAGGAGGGTGTCCTATGAAGATGCCCTTTCGTATAATAAATCGGTATTACTCAAACCTCAATTTAACCATGCTTTATACAATCGTTGTGAAGGATACTATAAAGGCAACGTTGGACAAAAGTGTTGATATCCCGGACGGGACTTTGAAGAGTCTACCAGCGCGACCGGAAGTATATCAACATGCGTGTGTTGGGGATAAGAATGTGACTTCCGAAATACAATAGATACTTGAGTTTTGACACGATGTTAGAATCCTGCTTAATCCAGTTTGACAACATGTGGACAACAATTAACTAACTTACAGCAAAACAATGTGTATCTGTTTCTTCAAGATCTACACAGTTTTAGCATATATTTCATTGACGATGGAGAGAAACAGGAAGCCGATATGTTTGCTATGTCTTTGTATTGTCCTGTATTTGTCCTGTGTTTTAGTTTGTTGCCAGTGGTGTCGGGGTGGTTTCCTTAACCCGTTGCGCTGGCATGCCGTCATGTGAGTGAAATAACCCTAAGAACAGCGTTAAACCCCAATCGAACAAACAAAACAAACACACATTGACGATGGTTTATGGCCTACTTTTTTGTGTACTAATGTCTCTTTTCCGATGAAAACAACCCATCTTAACACCACTTGAAACAAATTATGTCTAGAAATCAGTTAAAGACATGGCCTAATACATTGTGCAAACAAGACAAACTGTGCAAATTTGCACTGTAGATCACAAATTAAAAAAAGAAACAAGCCGGCCTCTTATCAACTTGAGCACACGGAATACCAGTGTCTTACTAAAATATGGTGACAAACCGTAAAAAAAAAGTATCGTTATAAACACCCAGCGATTGCTGTATTCACTTTGCGAGACACTAATATAGAAATGTGAACGGAACATCGAGCGAGGATCAGTAGTCTGGCACGCTAACCGCGGGCTCCTGACATAGGGTGAAACTTTATTTTAAAAAAGCGTTATCAATAAAGGGTTTTGAGATTTACACCACTTTGAGAATGCAAGACGAAAGCGACAACTAAACACTCAGTAAAACAGAAAGCTTAACAAATAAACACGCAATAAAACAGAAAGCTTAACCAATGGTCATTGTTAGGCATACAGTAGCTCTACATAGTTGATTAAGACTGGCAGCAAATGGATAAATGGCCTTTGGTGTAAATTCCCCCCTGGTTGCCTAAACCCTCGATTGAGAAACAATTCCTAGTTTGTGAAAACCACAACTGTTAAGAAGTAATTGTGTTATATAAGTCCAGTTAGGGACTCGTTGATTATACTCTAATCCACCGATAGGGCTCTCTCTCCTCAAATTGACCGTGACAGATGAGTGACAGAGTTAGACTCTAAAGGAAACACAATAGCGAACAATCAGGAAGAGAAGTGTGGGTATTCAGTCTAATTCATTAGCAGGATAATCGATGGTGGAAACGAGTCGAAAGTCAATCTTACAGAGGACTAAACTTTCTGACTAAAATTAAAAAGATTTATTATTGGTAACGAATGCACAATGAACCAAATTATGACCGACTGTGACTGTCTGAGCCAAAATATGACTGACTGACTGACTGACTGTCTGAACCAAAATATGACTGACTGACTGACTTGTCAACCGACCGACCGACTGACAGATTGATTGAATGATCGATCCTTTGATTGATTGATTATTTGATTAATTGATCGTGTGACTAATCAATTGATTGACCGATCGATAAACGTGTGACGAATGGACACAACTGTTAAGGATTGCTGATTTATAGACCTATATTTTTTATTGCTTTCTATTACAAGCTTAACATGATTGAGCGTCATTTCAGTCATACCGATACTTTCATATTATAGCCCGCAGCCGTGGCCCACTCACTAGCGTGTCGGACTGCGGATTAAACTAGGGTTACCGCTGCGTCACAGGTTCGAGCCACTCACAAGGGCTCATATGAAGGAGTCATTCGAGTTTACTGCCACTGCGTGGTGTTTTTATGAGGTTTTGCTCCAGTTTTCCGCCATATTAAAGACGTCAGAGTAAGAAAAGAGCAATCCGTTGTTACACAGTGAGGTACGACCTTATAAAATCCCAATTTTACACAAATCCAATATTATCAGAAGTAGAAAATGTACAAATTATAACAAAAGTTTCGTAAATTAAATTTGCTATTATAAATATCTAAAAATATTTGATATTGTTTCGACGCTATTGGCTCATTTGTTCCATGACAAAATTATGCAATACAATATCTGCCTAGGGTATGCTACAAGTGAGATAACCTGTTTGAATATTCAAGAAGACTCAAATTATGAGCCTTCCACAGAAACTTTTTACACTTTCCCCAACCAACCATGCTAATTTAGTCCTCGGAATTAATTCCAGGAAAGCAACAGGGAATTTACCAGGCGACGGAACGGCTCTCATATAACCCCAATCACATGAACCCCGCTTCCGGTTTGTGAGGAGTGGCCCCCTGGGTATAGGGTTTGTCGTCATGGAGGAGACGGCCGGTAGGTGGAATATGTCGCGTGACCATTGTTACAGTGAACTACTTCTAAGTATTTCTAATTAGCTCTTAGTAACGGCGATAAAAGAGGACAAAAGTGGGCAACTTTCATTAAAGATTTCATCGTTTTTAATCACAACTGAACAATGATGAAAATCAGTTTCTAAAAGACGTGTGGCACACAAAACAAGTGCGAAACGAACGTTTCGGATGACTGACTATACTATAACCGTTGAAGCATGCAGTCAATGCCAAATAGTTGGCAGATTTGGGATTCCCATCAAGAAACATTTTATGGATGTCACAATGGCTTCTCAATAAAAAAAATTGTTCTTACTTTATGCTACTTATAATATAAATTATAGAGTCCAAATTATCTTTGTAAGTAAACGTTGTGTATTCCATATTTAACGTTTTTGACATTAAATATTATTTTTAGGCGAACAGACAGAATACCTCACAAGACATTGTCTCTGCTTATAAACTTATTTTAAATTTAAACATATAATGGTGACGCCATGCTTTGGTAGGCGAACTTTGCAAAGGGTGATGATAGTTTTAGATAACGAACAGATAGGAAACACTGGTGACAGAATTACAATAAAAGCCGTGTGAAAAAATGAGCGCGTGAATTAATTGCCTTAGCACGTGCCTGAAATTAGCAACAATGACGTGTTAATTAATTACCACTGATGCTGGTGTTAATGACCTTGTTATGCGTCACTGCTCGCGCGGGATACCTTGGTGACACGAGAGACATGTGACACAGATCACAGAAAACGTATGGTGGGTTACAAGCGTCTCTGTTCCGATCAGGTCAACAGGGGACCCAGCGTCTCTTATTATCTACAATCTTGTCATTCGCCTCGACTAAGTCCCAGAAGATGTACACATTTTTAAACCAAATTCGAGCGTTTACAGCTGACGGTTTTGGGTTTGATTCCCGACACGGCCTCAGTACGAACTTATGCATATTCCAAGAAAGGGAGTGCTCGATTCGTTTGACCGATTGATCGATTAGTTGACTGATTGATTTATTTATTTATTGATTGATTGATTGATGAATTTTTTGATTTTTTAATCGATTGATCGATTTATAGAGCGATCGATTGATTTTAATGGAACAAATTGAAGAGTAGTAAATATTTCGCAACTTATTTTGTCCAGATTAGATATTTGTCTCGGATGAGATATAAGTCTTAAACGTTGGTTGTGGACTAAGAGACCAAAATCGACAACCGACTGAGCGAAGCAGCCTTCGAAATAACGAAAAGGGGTTAATGTTTTTTTCTTCTGTTTAGCAAGCACAAGACTTTTGGCTGACGCGGAGAGTAGGGACATCTCAGCTTATGATAGGGGCTAACAGATGGTCAGGTCGGGCATTAACTAGCACATACGCCACATCCCCTGGGGCTAACAATAAAAAATATCCTAAACAGAAATATGGTAGGAAATATGTCATTTCCGGTCTGCTATACCGTTTTATCATAAAAAGTAACCTATTTTGTAAGTGTGTATTGACAGTGCAAAAAATAGTCGGTGAATAAAAAAAAGTTTAAGCATAATTTAATAACTTACTTTATAACTTAAGGACATACATTTCTTGGCATTGCAAGAAGTAAATCAAAAGGTTAATAAAACCAGCGTTATTAAATAACATGCGCAAGTTTGTTCAACATAATTAGTCATTAGATAATATAAAGCATTCGACACAAATATGCCCCAGTTGCTCGAAAGACAATTTGGCGCTAACACCGGATACTGGTATTGGTTTTAACAATGCAACATAAAAGAGATTTGCGAACAGGTAGGCCTTAGTGGCTATAAAAACGTTATCCCAAGACCCAATGACCTGCATTGATGTCGATTTTCTGTCCGGAGTTTTCTATTTGAAACAAAGAAGTCAAATCAACAGCAAACGGCCCTTTCTTACAGTACCGGGCCTATTTTTAGAGGCACTTGATTGCGCATATGTTACAATTTGTCATATGTGCGAGCGATGTTAACAACGTTAAGTTACGGGTATAAATCGTGGGGTATTCGACTCACTGTCTTACAAATTGGCCAGTCTAAATATAGAATGCAGTTCTCCGCATTACTCCACACAAACTATAAATAAATTCCAACTGTGACTTACATACAAAATGCTTTTCGTCATACGGTATATTAAGTAAAATATACAGGTAAAACACATATTTCTCGAATCCCGGCGGAGACAATTAAAATTGTATTTGTCTAAAATAACACAAATATATCGTCAATGTAGAGGGAAAAAAATACTTGCCTCTACTGAGTTTCGAACTGGGATCTCTGCATGGGAAGCATACAAGTCCAGAGATCGATATATCTCATAATCTGTATATGTATATATTATAGAAATATATATAAAAAAAATTAGACTCACTGACTCAAGGATATTGATTTATTCACACCTATAAATCATCCCATTTTGCTATAAATAAACTCACAGACATATATCCAAACCGATTAAACATTAAAACAAGTTTCAACGTTGGCGACTGGAGTGCGCCATTAAAACGAACTCTGCGACACGCTGGGTTAAGAGTTGGCGATGATAAGATTTGACCAGACAGCCAAACAGACAGAGAGGTCAGCCGATGATATAGCCCATGACGGTGTGTTGAAAGCTGGCGATAACGGTGATCTGGTATATCACACAATAGCCTATGATACAGAGCTTAAACGCCCAAAACTGTGTATAGCCTACCGGTAATCGCTCTTCGTTGGATTTGGTTGCAGCGAGATAACACTTGTATTTAGTAGACCTGCCGGCTTCATATAGGTATATATCCCCATCAAATCAATTAACTTGGTATCTTTTTGCGTGGAAAAAGTCTAAGTTATTGGACCTTAAATGGGACACTTAATCCGTATTTCGACATTTATAAACGAAAATTTCTCCTTAAGTTCAGTCTACCAAACATTATTGGACAGTTTTTAACACATAATAGCCGGTTTGTATAAAAACTTGAAATTAAACTGTTCTCTTCACTCATGATATGATAGGCAATCAGAGACACATAAATACATTAAGAGAAAATCGATCAATCAGGATTTTCAGGATAGGCAAAACAATTTCTGAGAAAAATAATAAAAAAATCACAGCAAGCATAGGGCCTGTAAGCCCTAATATATTTACACCAGTTAAAATGTTTCGTTTTTAAACATATTAACATACAAGGGTATCTACAGGCTTAAAATACACCGAAGGAAACGTTTTGACCAACAATCCCTTTCAAATAATATCAATATTAAGTCCTACTTTTTCTCCCAAATAAATTTTGTCACTTTATTTTTTGCCAGAAAAGATGATTCATGGGTTCAGCCGTATCAATGTCACATAAAATGTTAAAGTATTTAACTCATATTTGACGTCTGTGTTAATTATGTTAGGCCGAGCAATAATAATATTTGTGTATAACGAGGAAAGATGGCTTAAGAGTGTTTAGAAAACCTCCTGTCTTATCACTCAATGTCAATTTCCCCTCTGCGGAGAATATCAAATATTTTTCAAACAGACGTATCTGGCATATCCGGTCTTAGTTAAAGCTGGCCGAGTCAAAATTCCAACTATTTATACGGTCCATCTAAAACTAATTTAATTTTGCTTAAGAATAATTTCTAGCAGCATATTTTATATATAATAGCTTGAAGCTAATAAACAAAGAAAACATGTAACGTTTTATATTCAAAAGTTTGAAAATAAAATTCAAACTGTTGGAACTGTTCAAAATGTATAAAGCGTATCATGTGGCAGGAAGAGTTCTCCAGTTTCGGTCGCGATGGACAAACGAGAGTTCTAATTCAAGGGCGATAATCACTGTCGTTTTACTGCACATCATCACGCTCTGAGTTAATTGTGCCTGGAGATCTCGATTTCAATTGTCGCCGTTAAAAGACAGCAAAACTGAATCCTTTCTGGTAACTTGAGAATAAGCAGCAAAGATTGAATTTCCCAATTAAGACCAACTCAATTATAGGAATTATATTTAACACAATTTACACAGTGTCACATGCTGAAGAAAGAAAGCAGATATTTTCTCGTTGCAAAACAGTAACTAAATTGACAGCGAAACGAAGACACTAAAAGAAAATTCTTTTGCAGTTTTTAATTTTCACAATTAAATTTAGCGCACGTTCATATTCTTACAATTTTAAAGTATTTTTTTTTAATTCGCAAATACGGAATACTTATATCGTAACTCGTAACACGAGAATAGGCCTACTGTGTCATCTTAGAAATAAGATGACCCCTCTGGCTTTCAGCGCCTACGCTCTGTGTACTTGTATATACTAGCTTAAAATATACTTTTATGAAGGACTAAATTACTACTAACTAATAGGTAAAAAAAAAACAATTTTTTAACAAAAATTTTGTATGAAACAGATGAATTCAATCTCAGATAAAAAAAATTTTAAAAATGTGGTTTTACATTTTAGTTTTAAAACAGTCGGAGTTGAACGTTTTCTTCAATTTTATTACAGTAGATAAAGAATGCCTCTCTGTCTGTCTGTCTGCCTGCCTGGTTATTACTTGTTTTGTTGCCTTTACATGAAATTGTAACATTTATAAGTGCAACTGAGACTGTTTTTAAATGGATATCAGGGATGGAATTGGTAAGGCCTAAAGGCAAATCGAATTCCCTTAGTCGTGTCTTTTCATATACCCAGAGAGAAAAATAGTAAGCTTCCATCAGGTACCGAACCAGAGATCTTTGGTTCAGGGGGCCAACAGTCCACTGACTTAGCGCGATAGAATGCAAACCTCTTGTTAAGTTAAAGAGCGAGCAATAACAATACCTCCCTCCTTCCCTTCCCTCCCAGGCAATCGTTTATTTACAACAAGAATAGAAATGTCCTTAGTGTTGGGTCAACTAACTTGATTAAACCGTCTTGATTATCTGAGATTAACAAAATATATATAAACTAGATGAATAATTTTCGAGCTATTTATAAACCTTCACATGCAATTACGTGTTCGTGTAGGCGGTCAATGAATCAAACAAAGACGCCCACTGGTCACTGACCACCTGGACGGAATTTACCTCTAATAAAGAAGAGCGTTGAATATCGGTAGATATATGAGGTATGGTAAACACGTTATTCTATGAAGGGTCACGGAATTTCTGTAGTAGACCTATCCACTCTGCGATTGATGGAAAGTCGGATATTTTCTCTTTCGGTCATTCCAGGAATGTCAGGTAAAGGGCATGTCAGACCAGACTACAGTACATGTGGGAAAGTGGATAATGGGGGATACCAAACGGAACATAAGGGCTGTTTACTTGGCCATTTTGGAATAGGAGACATATTTCCATTTCGGAACACTTACCATTTGCTTCGCTTCCTAAACATTAAAATTCCTTTAAATATTTTTTCAATGTATAGAGGAAAAAAATGCTTCTCCACCGGGATTCAAACTAGGCTCTATGGCAACCAGTGTCAGAACGACTGCTCTGACCGACTGAGCTACAGAGGTTGATAAAGCGTATTCCGTATGACCATGATACGATCACTGGTATTCATTTTATTTGAAGCCTTCGGATTGGTCGACTTGTCTTTTTCTATCATTCAAAATGCCCCTAATAAAGGGAATCTCCTAGTAGGTAATACATATGGCACCATGAGAACGCATTCTAAAATATAATCTATTCTATTTCTTACGTCGAGACATCGACTCTAAGATACACCTAGGCCATTTTGTTTTGCACTACTTTCATTTGCTGGTCTGTGACATACGTTGCCCCAAATATTCGAGATGGCCTGGCATAGCGTAAGACAGTTGTCTTAGTCTCGTTCACTTTATAAACTCTCGCGAGAATACGATTGCATGAGAACGCTGAAAAAGTCAGTCAGCTCATAGTTCAAAGACAATTCTCATTTGTATCGACTTCAAATAAGTAAAAAAAAAAAGAAAGACCAACCAAACAAGCAAATAGTTGAATCTGTTAAGCTTGGTTTGTTTGTTTGATTGGGGTTTAACGTCGTACTCAAGGGTATTTCACCTTATATGACGACGGATTGTCCACTTCACATCGTTCCTTACCTTTTTGCGGTGGAAAACCGGTAGGAAACCTCTTTAAAAAAACAACCCCGCGATTGCCGGAGCCACGTCTTATGACTCACTCATATACCTGATGGTCGACAGACGGACCGATCCCGTGAATGGTAAATTGGAGAAGAATTAGGAAGCGCACACGCTACCACTAAGCCCCGGCCGCGGGCTCTGAATCTGTTGAGCAGAAATATTTGAAAGAATTTTTGGCTTGAAACCTAAGCCGATTTTTCCTAAATTTAAATAACGCAAAATATGATACAACGTCACAACATGTATATATTAAATTTGTCTTCAAAGGTATTCTCTACCTTTAGTTGCCAGACATGGACTGAAGATCATGCCGCATGATGTCGGTAGTTGAGGAGGGTGGAGATCGATGGTGAACCATTCAACGAATATAAGCCAAACATGCTGTGGAGCCCTATATCTGCCTTATAAAAATGTTTATCAACTCTGAGATTGATATAGAGTACTATATTCGCTCTGTCAGAAATTCCTGAGCTGTCAGACTGAGGAAATACCCTGATAGAACATGGTACATAGAGTTAGGGGGAGGCAAGCCTGCAGAGTATGTTTACGTTCTGAAAGATGGCAGCGTAAGCAAGAATGTTTTCTAACTCCTCAACGAATTGTCTGACAGCTCCATATACCAGGACAAATAATACGAAAGTAAGACTGGTAGAGAGAGAGAAAAAGCCAGACCTTCTGGGCCTACTTCTTTCCTTTTTTTAATTTCATAAACTAAACAAGTAGAAGGAAGAGAGAGAGAGAGGGAAAGGGGGAGCGGGGGGGGGGGGGGGGGGGGGGCTA
>JAVFBW010136626.1:0-13276 GCA_034783835.1 Mopalia ciliata
ATTCTGGTCATGCCTGACTATCAGTTAACTATCCCATTCTGGTCATGCCTGACTATCAGTTAACTATCCCATTCTGGCCATGTCTGAATATGAGTTAACTATCTCATTCTGTCCGTGCGTGGCTTTCAGCTAATTATCCGCTTTTGACAGTGTCTGATTATAAGTTAACTATTATTCCATTCTAACCGTGTTTCACATTTAGCTGAAAATCCTATTCTAGTTTAGATTGATTATTAGATCCATATGCCACTCTAGTTTTGTAATGCATTTTAGTTAACTTTTTCTTAAACTTATATGATTTCAAATTGAAACCCGAAGTGACTTCTACCAGGGAGTATGATCTCTGACGGTTAACAAAAAGTGGAGTATTTATAAAAGTGAAATAGTTTTATGTATTGTCCTAAAGTGACGCATTTTAAACATGTATCAAAGGACCTTAAATAATACACCAGCAGTCGTTTGTCACGTGGAGTTTGGTGAACTCTCTTTACTCCCTTTCGCCAATATGATAGCTACGAAAAAATTATATTTCTTAGTGCCCTTATTTGTTTATTAATTCGTTGATGCTATATATTTTAATTTGGAGTGACTGCCAGTCGATCTATATCCTGAACATTCGTTTTTAAACAATGACTGCACATAAATATTTTGTGGGACAGATGTATTCGTGGACCAAAAAAATATTCAAACGAAAAAAGTGAAGAAATGTTTGAATGTTTACGTCTTCCAGGTAACTCCAGGCACTATCAGCTTTTCGAGAATCGAAATCCAGTATGAAATTCTCGACCACGAAATTTTGAATGTAGAAGCCGGTTCCAATTATCATATCTCACAGCGCATAAATTTCAAACGTCGTCGGCGACAATCGCACATTGGATGACGCCAAGGGAGATTTGGCGCTGATTATATAGACTAGTTCCCCGCTGTCGTTACGTTGTCCAACAAATCAGTATTTTTGTATAGAAAAAGAGCAGAAATGTGCCAAATGAGTTATTAAAGTAACCTTACCATAGAAAAAAGACTGTCATCATAGCCATATTCTGATATTAACCAAACAATAAAGGGAGTGGAAGGGGCGTCTATTTTAAGTAGACCGACAATCTGTAAATTGTTATGGGAATTGTGACTGAACGCCGAAACCATTCATTATAATTTGACACTAATATTATGGTGCCATCCTTAATGGATCAAATGTATACAGTCATGTTATAACCACCCATAGTAATAGGTCTAATGACATGGCTTCTTATTTTAAATAGACGATCAAAATCACTCGCAATGTAAGCTACCACATTCAGAGTTCTTATGTGCCTATCAATTTATACTTTGTAGTTTTTCACTTATAGTTGAAGCAGTGGCATTATGGTCATTGAACCCCAACTCTCTGTTCACTGGCATGCTATATATTTGAATATTGGAAGAGAAAGAGAAAAAAGAGAAAAAATTGTATATATACTTCCAAAAAAGTATAATTTGCTCCATCTTCGCTAGCCAAGAGTTTTATTACGAGTTACCCTGCATTGCAATGCATCGTAAAGCAGCGTAGCTTGGAATAATGATCTAGACTAGAGAAGGTGATTTGCTCAACTTTGAGCCAATCCATCTTCTCTAGCCTAGATCATTATTTCAAACTACGTTCAATAATCATAATCCCACTGTTACAATTTCGCAGGGAGATCAAATAAACATCGATTAAAAGTTTTTTTAATTTTGTTCTGTCCTCGTTTTGCATAGCAGTATAAAAAGTTTGTCGACTTTTTATGACTCTTATTGTAAATCTCAAACAGTTTCTTTGATAAAGGTTTATATTTTGCTTGTTGGTTGAATTAAAGTAACAGTGAATTGTGAGGTTTTTCGATGAAGTCTGTGTACACGGTGTGACAACTGTTATAGAGCATAACATGATAAGATCAGAATGATTGTTCAACGCTTCTATCTGAAGTACCACTAAACAAATAACATTAGCCTTAATTGTTTCTTCTCCACGAAGTCTGTATACCGGTGCCTCTGATTGATTGTTCACCATTTAATGATCTACGAACATTAAATCGTTTCTTCTCTCTAGTGAATGAAGGAAACATCTGATTGAGTTTTCGCCATTACAAATTGGGAAAATTACATATTTCTTCTTAACTAAACCCTTTTATATCTGATATATCTGACTGATTGTTCTTTGTTAAGCTTTCATTAATATTATATTATTTCTTCTGGATTAAGTCTGTATCTATCTGTATCTAAGTCATACAAAGGTTGCTAATATTCAATTGTTTCTTCTGGATTAGGTCCGAAGGCCTATCTAAGTCATACAAACGAGTATTGAATTGTATTCTGGACTAAGTCTGTATCTATCTGTTTATAAGCCATACAAAGGTTATTGATATTGAATTGTTATTCTCGATTAAGTCTGTATCTATCTGTATCTAAGTCATACAAAGGTTACGAATATTGAATTGTTTCTTCGGGATTAAGTCTGTATTTAAGTCATACAAAGGTTACGGATATTGAATGGTTGTTCTCGTCTAGCGCCTGCATACACCTTATTTAATGATTGTTAATCATACAACGTTCACTAACATTGAACTTGTTATTTTTTTTAATTGTATACATCCGATTATACGTCCATAGTTATTTATTTTTTTTTTTTTTCGATTAGGTCAGTAAAAGTCTGATTGATTTGTCACTATTAGGCGCTTTCGAGCCATACATTTTCTCTTTTCCATTCGGTCTTTATACATCTAATTGATTGTTGGCCGTTAAACATCAAAGCACATCAATTTGTTTTTTTCTCAACTAAATGTGGAAACATCTGATTTGTGTTTCGACATAAATCGTTGAGGAATTTTTTTCTTCTTCTTAATCAAACCTGTATATATGTGATGTATTTGATAGATAGTTCCCTGTCAAGCTATCTCAAATATTAAATTACTTTATCTGGATTTGGTCTATATCTATCCGATTGATTCTAAGTCATGCAAGGGTTACGAATATTGAACTGTTTCTTCTCATTTTACACAGTTTTGTGTTCCTCTGATTGATTGTTCGGCACAAAACGGCTACGGACATGAGAATTGTTACTTTTCGATTAAGCCTGCATATAAACATGTAATTGATTCTTCGTCACCAACTATTACCAACATTACATTGTTTACTTTCAATAAAGCTTGTATAAATCTGATAGACTGTTCGCCATTGAACGTTTATTAGCATTATAATTTGTTTCTTTTCGATTATGTTTGATAAAATTGTATCATTGCGATTAAATCAATACGCCTATACTCATCGCTTTGGTTTTTCGCCATTAAGCGTTTGTGATCAATACATTAGGTCTGTATACATCTGATAGTTTTCTCACCAAACATTAGGTAGATGATCGCTCGCCAATAAACACTTGATAACCTTAAATTGTTTCTTTTTGATACACACGACTGTTCGCCACAAGGTGTTTGCCAACATTATATATATATCTTCTCGAGTAATAAAGTAATTTTTTTTTCTAGATTGAGCCTGTATACATCTGACTGGTTGTTCGCCATATAATGTCTATGATCATCAACTCGTTTCTTGTGATTAAATTAAACCTATATTCCTCTATTTGATATATAGTACGCTTTAAAACGTCCAGCAACGTAAACTTGATTCGTCTGGAGTCCGCCTTCATAAAGATGATGGTTTTTCGAACTTAAACGTTTACAAACATTAGATTGTTTCTTCTCAGATAAATCTGTTATCGTCTGATTGAGAATTTGTGACAAGTTGTTTACAGTCCATAAACGTCGCGTTGTCGTCGTATACCGTGGGGTTCATGCTAGGGGTTCGGACTGTATTCATGTTACAACTGGTGTCATCTATAGTAAATGGTTGATTAGCATGTGTAGGTGGCAGATTGCTACACCACAGCTGTTACAAGTTTACAAGCGGATATAGCCCTGATTTATATGCCGGCTTTACTTCATCATATACACTTTCTTTTTTGTTATTTAAAGCGAGCAGCTGCAATATATCCCATTGTTACAATTGACATGACCCAATGTTATTATTCTTAACGGGCAGTGGCTGACCAAGCGTGACAAGAAAGCTGGTTAAAAGCTGCTGGGGTTGTGGGATATTCTGCTAGCTTCACAGACTTCTCATCTATGTCAGGTTTCCCTCGGATACTAAAACTGCTTCAGCCAGTCGTATGATTATTGATTTAGTAGTTCATCTAAGGGTTATATGACGTCTTGACAACGAACACTCGGCAGGGATGTATACAGCCAATATTCGAGAGATACTGAAATCGTGTACAAGCTCATTTCTTCTACCTCTCGCCCTTGCTGCTTCCATAAACACATCAATTGCTGTGTAGGCTAGGTTTGAATACACATGGGGCGGCTTCAATCCGATTAGCTGACTCTTCATTACCGACAACTATAGCCATCTTCCCACCGCACTGAAACATTTAGCCAGAGCAAACACCCGGCCCTATTTCCGATATGATTAAATCGAATTGACAGTTTGTTAGCTTGCCTTATAAGTCTGCCTTCTCGTATTGATTGCCAGTAATATTCAAGTAACAGAGGTTTAAATGGCATGATATCGCTGTATTCATTGATTCTCTGTTTCATATAGTATGACTAAGACGAAAATATGAATGTCAGGCACACAGAGAAAAACCAATAAAACAGACACCGACACACATGTTATACTTCCTTGTAGAGTGATTCCACACACGTCTGTATCACGACATTATCTCACTTCACTATATAAACCACAACTGTTTGACATTACATCAATGACAAATATTATTTATATTGATTACTTGATAAATCAAATTAATTGATTATTTATTTGGACATTGACTTCCCAAAGGGCAGAACTGGAGGAAAACACGTGGAAAAGACGAGATTTTGCTACATGGTAACCGTGTGGAAAACCCGTGGCCTATCCCAATTATTATGACGTAATGATTTCCACGAGAATTGTATACAAGTCTTTAACACGCGAACTTTTCACGAGATATACACAAACATGTTACACGTCTTTAAAATTTTATCTATCCACGTGATATACACATTTATTCCAAACGTCTTTAACGCATCATATGTCCTCGTGGTATACGCAAGCATTGTGAATGTCTTGAACATGGGATATACACAAGACTTATACACGTCTTTAACACGCCACGAGTCGGTTCGTCCTGGTTTAGCTGGCGACCCCATTCTGTTGAATGATTCGCGCAAGAGAAAGAAGATGTAAGTATTACATAGGCTAGCTACTAACATCGACAATGCCGGGGTGTGTCTTGGAGTCAGCGGTTTAGAAAATTGTTGATGGTTGAATTAATTCTATACATAACGGTCAGGCAGAACGGGCTGTGTAAATGGGACTGATGTAAACTTATGTTTTGCAATGACTTTCAATTTGAAGATGTACCAATGCATAAATATTTCAAGCAACAACGACTGCAGTGTCCATAAATGGAAGGCACAACAATCCATCAGATATAAATAAGCAGCATAATAAAGGTGGCTGATACACCGTCACCTCATTTCGGAACAGTCCGAAGCTGATAAGGGCAAATTTCCTGTGCCATAGGAAAATGTGTTACCAAATGCGTATATGATGTCTTGTATACATGTCTTGCGAACCGGCCATGCATGCGTAATACCTGCGTATTTACATGATTAACGTTGGTTTTTTTTTACGGAAAATCACGTTGTATTCACATGTTTTTATTGTGGTTCTATCCACGTCGAAGTATCACATGGTATTTAAATGTTATTATGGTTGTTCCATTTAAGACAAATTAACCAAGTGGTATTCACATGGTTTTCTGATGGATCCAACCACAATACATTGATCACGTGTTATTCATGTGGGTTTCTCGTGGTTCCACCACTTCCCTATAATACCCCCAATAATAACCATGCTATTTTGGGGAAGAGTCATTTCTATATATTTTGGAAACTAATCGTATTGGCACAGATGTTTCGATTAATTAAAACAGATGAATCATCCCTTGTTCTAGGTAAACTCTCGAAGCAAGTTTTTTTTTACTAAATCTTAATCTCGGGTTGTTATGGGTAATTTGTCTTTGGTTTACTTTAAACCAAACCACAAACAGGTATGTCAAAGAAATACAATTAATATATAGGCTAACGAGAATGGTACTACTTGACCAGTAGGTCGTTTACATTTTTGTTTTACCTTTTACGCTATATAATTGCATGTCTCTGTTAGAGAGGTGTAGACATTTTAGGTGCAAGATTTACATTTCCCTGTAGGAAAAGACTATCAACACAGGTGCTATTTTGGTCACCTTGGAACACACACGTATTTTGTATGGGTGAGATTCTTGATCTGGTTCCCAACTGAAACTCAACGCATACAACGTTTGAAGAGTCGTTATCCAATTAGCTTATCTTTCAAAGCGTCTCCGTTTTGTTTCCTCTTTAGAAGGGTGAAGAGTTCGGGTTTTTTTCTTTCAAAATGGCATGAGTTTTAATTGATCTTCAATCGAATGATCAGAGAAGGGGAAATAATCAGCTATTGGAAATATTCATTTATAAATATATATATATGCATCGTAAAATATAAACATGTAGGTGATGCATTTATCTTTTTGCATTCATCTGATATACGTTTTTGTAGATTAATGTCTGCTTGACCCGTTTTTTTAAATTAAGAGAGTGGAATATTAGATCATGGCTGCCACCTTGACTGATGGCTTGGTTCCTTACTTTCTTTGTATTTGTTTTTTATTGAATAATTAATTGCTTAATTAAAAACATAACATGAATTCATTAATAAATCATTTATATTAATTAGCCCATCGATCCATTTATCCATCGATCCATCGATCCATCCATCCATCCATAAATCGATCCATCCATCCTTTCATCCATAAATCCATAAATAAATCCATCCATGCATCCGTCGATTGGTTGTTAACGGTTGGTTGAGTCATAAGTGGGTTAAATGATGGGTTGATCATTTCATTCCTTCTCCAGAACTCCACTATAAGGATGATGTAAAACTACTGTTCTCTCTCAATATGACTAACTCTATCTAACACTGATACAGCTCAATAGCTCTCATTCGCCGAAAGCTCTCAGCTTCACTTTTTGGGAGCATAAATCTTTAAGTCGGGAGACACTGGAAAAAACGTGAAGTAACAGGCTAACGGCTTCTTCATCAGAGATCTCTATAATTACGTGGATTCTTTTTTATAGAAACCTAATCGAAAAGATCAACATTACTCCAGGATGTGACAAGAAGAGTCTTAACGTTCATTTTTATAGGATTCCTGATATATTACCATAGCAACTGGCTTCACGTTTTATTTGTAATTTTAACCTCGCTGTTTTTATTAATGTAGTTCGTCGTGTGTTTAGTTAGTAGTGATTCTATAGTGAATAACCTTGAAGGCCCTATCCAGTCAATTCAGATCACAGCTAACAGAAGTGTCAACAGCTTACACATTGATAATAGTGTTGACCCTTTGTACGTACGTTTGTTTGTATTTTATAATATGATAAATACAAAAGTTATATATTAAACTATTTATGTTTTATAATATATAAATATGTGACTATCAGTTAATTAACTGGCATAAAGCCAGAAGAGTTACAGGATGTATATATTGTGTTGTTTCTTCTGATGCAATTCACTGGTTAAAAAAACAGAAGAGGTAAAGGATGTATTAGTTCAGTAAGAACACAAATGTTGATCATTATTTATTAATCATTATTATTCTAGGTAAGGCTTTATCAATTACCTACAGTTTATATTTATATGTCTGGTCTTGTGACATACTCAGATAAATTTTATTTCCATTCTCCCCAGAACATATAGAGTGTGATATCATATACCTGTGATGATGTCACAGTTGTAATCCCGTTCAATCAGCGAATTAATAAAATATAATATAATCAGATTGTTTTAGTCGAGGATTGTTGTGCCTTAATATGAACCTGTGGTAACGTGCTCTACCTAATGTCGAAATATGTCAACAACGTTATTTGAAAAGCAGTACTTTAACCAGCGAATACTGTTTCACACAGCTTACCAAGTTACAATGTGTTGGTCCCCTAACAATATAAACTGAAGATCTAAATGGTGTTTTTGTGGTATTGTGTCTCTGGGGGCGATCCATTGGTAAACAATCGGAAGAGCTGAAATGTGTAGGAATGTATCGTTGCGTTCTCTGGGGGCAATTAACGGCATATTATCAGATGAGCTACAGGATGCTTTTCTCATGTTTTTTTTTGGTTGTTTTTTTTGTGGAAACAATTAAGTTTCATATAATCAGTAGAGCTGAAGGATTTATGGCTGTGTTCTTTTCCTGGAGGCAATTAACTGGCATATGTGTTCAGAAGATCTGAAGGTTGTATCATTGTGTTATTTCTCTTTGAGCAATTAACTGGCATGTAATCAGAAGAGCTGAAGGCTTTTTCGTTTTGCTATTTGTCTGGAGGCAATTGCCTCACATAAAATCAGAAGAACTCAAGGATGTATCGTTGTGTTGTTTCTCTGGAGGGAATTAAGTGGCATATAATCAGAAGAACTGAAGTATGTATTGCTTTGTTCTTTCTCTGGAGGCAATAATCTGGCATATGGTCAGCATTGCTGAAGGTCGATTTCTGTGTTATTTTAATGGACACAATTAACTCAATTAACTGAATTAACTGGCGCGTAATCAGAAGAGCTGAAAAATGTTTATGCCGTGCTATTTCTCTGGAGGCATTCACCTGGAACTAGAAGCTGTATCATGTTTTATCTCTGGAGGCATTTACTGGCATATAATCCGGATAGCTGAAGGATGTATTGTTACGTTATTTCTCTGGAGGCATTTAACTGGCATATAATCAGAATTGCTGAAGGTCGATTTGTGTGTTATCTTTATGGACACAATTAACTGGCATATAATCAGGAGAGCTGGAAGATATATCACGTTATATCTCTGGAGGCAATTGACTGGTATAAAATCAAAAGAGCTGAAGAATGTTTCGTTGTGTTATTCATCTGGAAGGAATTAACTGGCATATAATCAGAACAGCTGGAGGACTTATTGTTGTTTTATATCACTGGGGGCAATTAGCTGGCAAATAATCAGAAGAGTTGAAGGATATATCGGTGTGTTTTTTCTGTGGATTCAATTAACTGGCATATAATTAGAAGAGCTGAAGGATTTATCGGTGTGTATTTTTCCGAGGCAATAAACTAGCATATAACAGTTGAAGGATGTATTTGTCGTTCTCTGGAAGGAATTAACTGGCATATAATCAGAAGAACTGGAAGATGTATCTTGTTATATCTCTGGAGGGAATTAACTGGCATATAATCAGAAGAGCTGGAATATGTATCATGTTTTATGACTTGAGGCAATTAACTCGCATATAATTAGAGGACCTTGAGGCAATTAACTCGCATATAATCAGAAGGCATAATCATAGGAGCTAGACTATGTATCATGTTATTTCTTTGAGACAATTAACTGGCATATAATCAGAAGAGCTGAAGGATGTTTTTGCCATGCTATTTCTCTGGAGGCAATTAACAAGCATAGAATCAGAAAAGCTTGATGATATTTGTTGTATTAATTCTCTGGAGGATGTATTGTTGCATTATTTCCCTGGAGGCAATTAACTGGCATATAATCAGAAGAGCTGGAATATGTATCGTGTTATACCTTTGAAAAGCTTAAGGTTGTATCATTGTATTATTTCTCTGGAGACAATTAACTGGCATATAATCAGAGGAGCTGGAATATGTATCGTGTTATTTCTCTGGAGGCAATTAACTGGCATATAATCAGAAGAGCTGGAATATGTATCATGTTATATCTTGAAGAGCTTAAGGTTGTATCATTGTATTATTTTTCTGGAGACAACTAACTGACATATAGTCAGAGGAGCTGGAATATGTATCGTGTTATTTCTCTGGAGGCAATTTCCGGACAAATGATCCCAAGAGCTGGAAGATGTATCAATTAACTGGTATATAATCAAAATAGCTGAAGGATGTATAATTGTGTCATTTCTCTGGAGGAAATTAACTGACATATAATCAGAAGAGCTGGAATATGTATCATGTTATATCTCTGGAGGCAATCAACTGTCATAGAATCAGAAGAGCTGGATGATGTATCATGTTATATCCCTAGAAGCAATTAACTGTAATAAAACCAAGGGAGCTGGAAGATGTATTATGTTATATCTCTTTAGGCAATTAACTGGTATAAAATCGAAACAGCTGAAGGATGTATCATTGTTATTTCTCTGGAGGGAAATAACTGGCATATGATCAGAAGAGCTGAAGGGCTTATAACTGTGTTATTTGTCCAAGGCAATAAACTAGCATATAATCAGAAGACTTGAACGATGTATTTGTCATGCTATTTCTCTGGAGGCCATTAACTGACATATAATCAGAATAGCTGGAATATGTATCATGTTATATCTCTGGAAGCATTAACTGGCATAGAATTAGAAGACCTTGAATATGTATCATGTTATATCTCTTGGGGCATTAACTGGCATGTAATAAGATGTGAAGGATATATTGTTATGTTTTTTATGGAAACTATTTACTGGCATATAATCAGAAGAGCTGAAGGATGTATCCTGTTATTTCTCTGAAGGAAATTTCCTGGCATATAATCAGAAGAGCTAGGAGA
Organism: Mopalia ciliata; assembly: GCA_034783835.1. Lineage (NCBI taxonomy): Eukaryota > Metazoa > Mollusca > Polyplacophora > Chitonida > Mopaliidae > Mopalia > Mopalia ciliata. Next base: position 10,658 of record JAVFBW010136626.1, read on the forward strand.
TGTATCATGTTAAATCTCTGGAAGCAATTCACTGTAATAAAATAAAAAGAGCTGAAGTATCAATTTTGCCGTACTATTTCTTTGGAGGCAATTAACTGACATATAATCCGAATAGCTGGAATATGTATCATGTTATATCTCTGGAAGCCATTAACTGGCATAGAATCAGAAGAGCTGGAATATGTATCATGTTTTATCTCTTGGGGCATTAACTGGCATTTAATAAGAGGTGAAGCATATATTGTTATGTTTTTTTTATGGAAACTATTTACTGGCATATAATCAGAAGAGCTGTAGAATGAATCCTGCTATTTCTCTGAATAAAATTTCATGGCATATAATCAGAAGAGCTGAGAGGTGTATCCTGTTATATCTCTAGAAGCAATTCGCTGTAATAAAATCAGAAAAGCTGAAGTATGTCTTTGCCATGCTATTTCTCTGGAGGCAATTAACTGGCATATAATCAGAAGAGCTTGGCTTTGTGTCATGTTATTTCTCTGGAGGCAATTCACTGGCATATAATCAAAATAGTTGGAATATGTATCATGTTATATCTCTGGAAGCCATTAACTGGCATAGAATTAGAAGACCTTGAATATGTATCATGTTATATCTCTTGGGGCATTAACTGGCATTTAATAAGAGGTGAAGAATATATTGTTATGTTTTTTATGGAAACTATTTACTGGCATATAATCAGAATAGCTGGAATATGTATCGTGTTATTTCTCTGGAGGCAATTACCTGGCATATGAACAGAAGAGCTGGAATATGTATCATGTTATATCTCTGGAGGCAATTAACTGGCATAGAATCAGAAGAGCTCAAATATGTTTTTGCCACACTATTTCTCTGGAGGCAATTAACTGTCATATAATTAGAAGAGCTGGACTATGTACCATGCTATTTTTCTGGAGGGAATTAACTGGCATATAATTAGAAGAGCTGGAATATGTATCATGCTATTTTGCTGGAGGGAATTAACTGGTATATAATTAGAAGAGCTGGAATATGTATCATGTTATATCTCTGGGGGGAATTAACTGGTATATAATCAGAAGAGCTGAAGGATGTATTGTTGCTATTTCTCTGGAGGTAATTATCTGGCATATACATGTAATCAGAAGAGCTGGACTATGTATCATGTTATTTCTCTGGGGGCAATTACTGGCATACAATAAGAAGAGCTGGAATATATATCATGTTATATCTCTGGAGGAAATTAACTGGCATATAATCAAGAGCTGAAGGATGTTTTTGCCATGGTATTTCTTTGAAGGTAATTAACTGGCATATAATCAGAAGAACTGGACTATGTACCATGTTATACATGTATCTCTGGAGGCAATTAACTGTTTTGGAATCGGAAGAGCACAATTATTTTATTGCCATGCTATTTCTCTGGAGGGAATTAACTGGCATATAACCAGAAGAGCTGGACTAGGTATCATGTTATTTCTCTGGAGGCAATTACTGGCATACAATAAGAAGAACCGGAATATATATCATGTTATATCTTTGGAGGAAATTAACTGGCATATAATCAAGAGCTGAAGGATGTTTTTGCCATGCTATTTCTTTGAAGGCAATAAACTGGCATATAATCAGAAGAGCTGGACTATGTATCATGTTATACATGTATCTCTGGAGGCAATTAACTGTTTTGGAATCAGAAGAGCTGAATTATTTTATTGCCATGCTATTTCTCTGGAGGGAATTAACTGGCATATAATCAGAAGAGCTTGCTGATATTTGTTGTATTATTTCTCTGGAGGCAATTAACTGGCATATAATGAGAAGAGCTGAAGGATGTATTGTTGCATTGTTTCTCTGGAAGGATTTAACTGCATATAGTCAGAAAAGCTGGAGGATGTATCGAGTTATTTCTCTGGAGGCAACTAACTGGCATATAATCAAAAGAGCTGGTGAACATATTGTTGTATTATATCTCTGGAGGCAATTAACTGGCATATAATCAGAAGAGCTGAAGGATGTATGGTTATTTTTTTTCTCTGGAGGCAATTATTTCGCATATAATTAGAAGAGCTAAAGGACTTATCCTTGTGTTATTTGTACTAGGCAATAAACTAGCATATAATCAGAAGACTTGAAGGATGTATTTGTCATGCTATTTCTCTGGAGGCAATTACCTGGCATATAATCAGAATAGCTGGAATATATATCATGTTATATCTCTGGAAGCCATTAACTGGCATAGAATGAAAAGAGATGGAATATGTATCATGTTATATATCTTGGGGCATTAACTGGCATTTAATAAGAGGTGAAGGATATATTGTTATGTTTTTTTATGGAAACTATTTACTGGCATATAATCAGAAAAGCTGGAGGATGTATCGTGTTATTTCTCTGAAAGAAATTTCCTGGCATATTATCAGAAGAGCTGGGAGATGTATCATGTTAAATCTCTGGAAGCAATTCATTGTAATAAAATCAAAAGAGCTGAAGTATGTTTTTGCCATGCTATTTCTCTGGAGGCAATTAACTGGCATATATAATCAGAAGAGCTGGAATATATATCATGCTATTTTTCTTGAGGGAATTAACTGGCATATAATCAGAAGAGCTGGAATATGTATCATGTTATATCTCTGGAAG
>JAVFBW010136637.1:0-13275 GCA_034783835.1 Mopalia ciliata
AGCCTTACCCTAAATCCAGATATCGTCAATGCAGCCTTACCCTTTATTTATTATATTGCCTCCAGTGTTTTGTATATATACACATTTTTGTTGTAGAGAAACTCATTCCTTTAATAGTGAGAAAAGAGTTTAATCTATACTGTCAAAAAAGTAAGGCATAGGTGAAATTTTACAAGAAAGTGCTGAATTGTTTAAATGTTTCATTTCTTGTGTACAATGTCCATGGATGATTATGTTTCTCGATGCTTCTGGAATGGGACAAGATGACCAACTGCACTGACAAAACACACGTTGTGGCGCGTTTCTGCGCAATTTCGTATTACGCAACATGAACTATTCAGATTTTAACGAATGCAAATGAAACTTGGGGGAAATACTGGGGTGGTGATGGGTATTTAGAGCTGAAGTTCTGGCAATGTGTATTTCCTATTCACAGAACACGCGTTACAACATGTCTTGCAACATGCCAAGACTTCGAACGAATCGAAACTTTGCGATTGGCCGCCTGTAGTTAGGTTAATCGCAGTCGGAAGTCGCAGGGCACATGAATGTCTCACAGGGTAAATTTCACGTTTTTGGACAGGTTTCAGCGATTCCAAGGTAGCCATTGGTATTCGAAACCTTGTTGCCGGTACATCGTTATTTGATAAAAACCCTCACCGTCTGACCACCATGACACTCATATCGCAATCTGTGTTAACAGATAGAGGACACATCATGGTTATTCAATGCGCTATGGTAGAAGAGATATTTAACACTCGTAACGCCACGAAGGTTTTTGATCACGGGAACTAAACAAAACATAAATTGAAAACAATTTTTTTCAAAATACCTCTATTTGAGAAATTATTAATTTATTCATATCGTCAAAACATTAGACAATATATATACATATGTTGTAGCTTGCATATTTAGGGCAAGTTTGAAGACATATCAAAGTGATATATAGATGTATTAAGTAAGATTAAACACCAGTTCAAATTGTAAAACAACTCATACAAAGATAACAAACTCCATATATAGTAGAAGCATACAGTAAAACATTTCCATAAAGCTTAAAAGAAAATACGTTTGTAAACAAATTTATAAATGATAAAAAACGCCCAAGCATGAGGGGTAAATAAAATGGAATGCACCAGGCAAAACTGATAAAATTAACAATTTTATATAATTAACAAGCAATTTACGAAATACATCATCAAAAATGTTAAACAGAACTAAACATATAAAATCAGCTGTTAAGTCATTTATTTAAAATATATCCTCTATTTATTAGAGGATTAGTCGATAGTAGCAATGTGACTAGTTATGTAAAGTCATGCAGGTATAATGCATCTAGTCTCCTCGATTGCAACTTGGATTAACCTAATACAATGATTGTTCAATCCCAAGTAAAATTCTAACAATACATTTCATTAGGTTTAGATCATTACCTTCTTTATGGGCAATCATAATTGTTTGCTTGATTGATTGAGTGCTTCAATGCTGTATTTAAAGTTATTTCAGGTATATTAACAGCAGAAGCCCAATGGATGAAGGAAACCACAACAAACAACTGGAAATAAGAGATAAGCAAGCTGCATAAAGCAATGACACAGCACAGACATTCAGAGCTAGCCACCACCAGATTGGCTTCATTACGCCCCTGACCCATGAGAACATCAGGGGCCAGTTGCTACAAAGATGATTAGCCCCGACACAAGACTGAACTTGTTCTGGTGGCATTTAGAAGCAGTAGCAGTAACATAACACAAATATATGGATTTCAACTTTTATGTTTATTATCGGCAACGTGTCAGTGCAGACACTAGCACCTTTCTCAAGCTTAATGACAAGGCAGAAGTATTACGGTATACATATATAAATATTGCAGTTCAAATAACAGTCGCAAAAGGAAAAGAAAATGGCTTAAGATGGCTTTTAGAAAACAAAGGAAATCACTGGATTTAAACGGTTTTTAGAAAACACCAAAACAATGGGATTACATAATGGGATCAAAAAAAAAAAAAAAGAAGATAGCTACATAGTCTGGGTGATTTCACAGGTGTCCTAATAGGGTATCTAGAGTGGGTAGGACACAAGACTTACTCTAAAATACCCGGTTCAGGACCGGTTCAGGACGACCTACCATGGTGTAAGCATCTTACCGTCTTTCCAGCAAATGGTACCTGGGCAATAGGAATGATTAATTGATGAGTGTTTTATGCCATGCTTAAGGGTACTTATATGAGACAGCCATGTTTCCTAACATTCACTGACCTAGCAAGATCATACAATATGTAGTCCTTTGAGGAGATTGGAAAGTTAATCCTCTCCTAGCACTAAGTGAAGACAGCATTGCTAATGGGAAATCAAACTGCTGCTTAGCTAAAGGGCAACCAGGACAACTAGAACTGCCCTAACAACATGTAATAAGATAATTGTGACATGATTAATACAACAGCACACAACACTGCACAACATTTGGAAGTTAGCCTGCATGTACTATGCCAGTTTTAAAATCATATGTAAAAAACACATACATTTAAAAATGATAGGAATTGATTGATTATAGCATGGGATTTATTGGTATTCAATCAGTACTTAAACGCATTTCTTTTCCGTGACGAGTGTGTAAACCAACAGTAAAGGGTCACACTGACACACCCATTAAATGCTCAATTTAAGAATTGATATTCCACATCCAGACATGAAGACAAAACTTCAAGCATAAATACTCTCCTTAGAAATCTGAGCACACAACAAAGAATGATACATAAACAATTACATATTTGACTTAATAAACATAAATGGATTTCGGTGGTTTGAACTTGTAATCAACAAAATATTTACATAATAATAAACACAACAATAATGAGTATCACATAACTGCTTAAATTCTACGCATTTGATTGGTCCAGTGCCAGAGCTATAGTATTCATTTCTTGACACTTAAATCTCATATGAAATATTTATTGAGAACCCATTTTTCATTGGATTTTTAAAAAAATATCCTTGAATAGTTAACTTTTCATAGGTCATCCATAACAACAATCTCCATCTGCAGACCACTATAGAATGTACACTCACAAACTGCTTGTAGCATCACAAAGTCATCAGAAGACATGCAGAAATTTTGGATGCCACCTATGTCTTAGATTGTGACCTGAGATACAAATGAGATCACAAAATAAGTAATCAGTTAACTTTCATCCAAGATCCCTGTATTGTACAATTTGAAAATAATAGAGATATGAGATTGTGCCTCTGAGTGAGAAAATGACCACTACATACAAATTAAAAAAGTCAACCTGTACCAACAGATTCAGAGATGGTATTCAGAGGTATAAAAAGAAGAACACCATACGTTTTTTTTTAAATAATGGCATTGGAATTATCCTTCATAAGTTGATAGGTGTATTTGTTTTGTGTGATTGATTTGGGTTTAATGGCCTACCATACCTAGTATATGTTACTTACACGATGACAGATGGTCCTCTTTCTTACTTTGTCTTAATAAATACTGTGAAAAATCATTAAGACATCTCATTAAACCCACCTGCAAAATTGTGGCAGAAGGTGACTTCTTTATATACCTGAGATTGACGCTCACATAGCTGTACATTGAAAGAGGATCAGGGTGACAAAAAGAACAATTATTTCAACACACCATTTTAGAAATTCTAGCCAATCGGATAAAAGATTAAGAGTACATAATCTTTGGTGGTTTAGCAAAATAAAAAAAAAGCAAATTTTAGACTTTCAATTTGCTTTGTCTTTTTTGTTTCAGGAAACAAGTCATGAAATCGGTGAGGCTTTGGTGATATCTCTTTGTTAAAACTACCCACCAAAAACTAGGCTTATCTTTTCACCAAAAATTGTTTAATATGTTATTGAAAGCAAATGTTGCTTGCCATTTTGCTTTAAAAATAATTTTTTTTTTGAAAATACTAAAACATGCCTTGTAACCTTGTTTAATAATAATACACATAGTGTAAACCTACAATGCCTTGGGTGTCTTTCCTGGCTCTTTATCTCAAAGTTCTTATTAAGTTACTCCTTATTTCCATAGTGACCAGTACTGATGATTGTCATGAGAATTAGGATAATGTCAAGTTTTGTATATAAATGATATGTTGGAAATGTACCTCCACAGCCTATATTATGGGTCTATTTCAAAAGTATATTGCCGGAAGAAATACTGAGTGTCATCATTAAATATATGATATTTACTACACAAATATGGCCATCTGCAATTTCAGTTATATGACGATGGTGAATAACAGAGTGAACAGGACCACCACCATCATGTGAGGTGTTATATACAATTGTTCTATTGGATAATTAATGTGCCTCAATGGCAGACAGCATACAATAAGTATACTTCAATTATACTGCACTAAGACATAGTGCCAAAAACACAACGGAAATACATTGTAAGTAACCAAAAACAGAATGTAAGTAGTTTGACATAAATATTATGCTTGATGAGCCGGAGTGATAATATAAATAACACTGCCATCTGTTCACACTGGGATTAAAAGCTATCTCCCTGGTATAACCTTTAATTACTAAATCTTTTAAATCGTTTAGATATAAAACAAATAAATGTACCAAACATATGTTAAGACCAAAGAATTTAGTACAATATCACTAACATGTCACACACATAACAATAACCTTTCATTGTAAAATGACTATTTATATCAACTGTCTACATAGGATGTAAAACAATCATATATAACAGTGATATAATATATAAGTACACAGATTATGTAGATACATGTACATATGTTACACACATATCAACAAAACAGAACTCTATAAAATAATGTGTAAATCTTTATGACAATTAGCTGTAATTGTTATATAAACATATGAGTATATTTTTGATAAAACGGAATATTAGAATCTTTGGACTTACTCAGTTAGTTTCAGGTCTTGCTGGACCCTTTCCACTTGAATGGGCAAAATATATTTTTTCCACCTTTCCTTAAAAGTTTATAATAGTGCAAAATTCGCTTGACATTCTAAATATGAATAGTCAAATTTGACACTTTAATAAGAAGGCCATTAAGAAGGTGTTGGTGATTAATGGGATTCTCACAGCATTAGGCTCCCCACTGTGTTCAGTTTTCTCATATGTTGATTTGTAGTTCCAGTCATTAATACAGTAATATGTATTACACTAACACAGTACTCAATACACCAGTCCCACCCATATGTCATATTGCATATTTCAGACAATTCTGAATAGAACTTGCTTACTTTTTAAAAACTTTTCATCATGAGACTATCTTTGCACTTTAGAGACAACAATGGGTGACTAATTTTTTAAACATCCAAAGTCTTTTCCAAAAGAAATTTTTTTTTGTATTTTATGCTATATCCTAATTTTAGAAAGACAAAAAATTCTTAAAAAGGGCAATCTGTTTTAGTTCAAACTTCAAAGCCCTTTCTATTATACATGTACATTAATTTATTTGGTGTTATAGTGATCAAATGCTGAGAAATAGAAATGAGTTTTATTTATTTTTTGTCAACATTAATTTTATTTGTAAAAATTTTTTAAATCACCACCAATTTTACCTATTCGCAATAGAGTATCCAAGCTTCCCCAAAATCTATATATGCATATTGTTCCAACCTACAGCTATACAATTTCTACTATCATGAATCATTTTCCAACTTCAAGCATTTACAGACTGCAGATCAATTCTTCTTATATTTGGTGTCATAGCTAATATTTTATATATATACAGAGTATAGAGAGATATTTAATTGAAAACTACGCATCGCTATATGATATCTAAAAGACGGTGGGGAGCCAAGTCTGCTGTGATAATACCATTCATATTACATACTTACAAAGGACTACCAAATATGCTCACTGCATTATTATTTATTGGGCTCACATTGAACTATTTGCAAACTGGAATTTCAAAATAGGAATAAAATTTAGTTCAGAAATCCGTTCTGTCTATTTTGATTTCAAGGGGTCAAGCAAGACCTAAACACAGTATTTGATTGGCTGTATAAGAAAATACCAATTTGAAGATAAATATTAAGGACTTAAGGATTATATAATCAGGATCTGAATACAAAGATCAGCAAAAGAACACATTATATATTCTATAAATGTAAGAAAAATCTGCAAACCTCCACAACAGTGTACATATAAAATACACAGGGATCACAAGCTCATTAACAAGATTGATCCATAGATTGATGTTTACCACCATGCCCACAGGTATTTTCACTTATACACTGACGGTGTAACATTAATTGCCACACTTACACAAACAAACAATGTGAAGAATTTGATTCTGTTGGGAAATTAATGTTTCTCAGAGGGCTCATCAATTAGAAATGTAAAACCCTCCAATACTGTAAGTACACAGCAACGGAACTAGACTGATTTACCAGTGAAAGAATGCTGTTTGTTTGTTTGATTGGCGTTTAACATGTGCCTAAGGTTATGTCATTCATAGGACAGTAGGCCTATGCCAGCCCTATGGTTGAAGGAAAACCACCCTCAACACCATTGGCAAAGACAAAGATAAGAGAAGACAACACAAACAGATCGACTTCATGTTGCCTCTTAGTTCTGAGAGCACCAGGGCAACAGGAAGCTCTTTCCAAAATCGTCTGTTGAAAGAGGGCTGAAAGGCTGGATGAATGGAATGGAATACAAGTACTTATGGCATACAGTATATAGGAATTTCACTCAGGGTATAAAGCAATCAGCAGATTATCCTTAAAGGAGCCATATATAAACTTATTATTCACTTGCATAATCATAAATTATATGAAATGACAATTCTAGGCCTTGACTGGAGAATAGACACCATTGCCATGTTTTCCCATGTATTGAGTCCATTTTTGGTCATTATATGGTAAGAAATTAAAGCGCTTCCCTGATGACCCCGAGTGGTACAGTCCTCCTGATATGTTTAATGGGATTGTTTTAAATGTATCCACTGCTGATACGAGGTTGACTTTACTCACATACGACCGTCCGTCCATGCGGATGTAACCCCCCTTATTGTCAGTGATCAATCCCAGCATGCTGTTAATAACAATATAATCTAATCTCCCATCTCCATCAGTGTCTCCTATTGCACCTGTAAACAAACACAGACAGATTTACTCTACAATTCATTCACTGCCATGATACTGGTGAAAGGAAACAACCTTGCATGACACTGACCATAAAATGTCAATGTAGAGTCAGTGCAGGAGGGTCCAGCTACAATGAAGTGGAATTTCCATGCATATGTGCTCACGTTTTGAGCCATGTAGCATCAGTAAAATGACATTATGGATAGTCATTGTGTCTAATGTGATTATGTCAGCTACAGGTGGCACAATGAAACAATCTTAATAAGCCAAGGTAAAACAGGTCGATTAAAATGGTGTCCTTTTTGTGATCCTCTGGAATTCCGTAGTCACAACACAGTCTCACAAGGGACTTGAGTACAAGTCGCACCCAAGTAAATATTACCTATACAATAGCTAGTTGTCTACTACTAGACTTTCCTTGCCTTGTTTACATAGATTGAAATCCAAGAGAAACACAAGTCTTGTTTGAGAAACAAACACATAACAGAGCTTTTGTTTATGAGATTTATGCCTTCACTGCTTGGCATCAGAGTTATTACAATGGACATCACTGGCTTACACTACTAGACTGGCAATAAGGTGAACAAATCAGTTTTGGGCCTCTTGTTTCTAAATTCTTGGACTTTAAAATTTAATGACAAATACATTTTATAAAAAATGCCTTTGCAGTGGACTGGATTGAAAACTAGCATTGAGTGTACATCAGTGGTCTAGTAGGAGAAGCAGAGGAAACACATTTCAAAGTTAACCTCCAAATTATAGACTGTGGAATTCTAAGACTAATTGTTTTGAGATGATGTGGTACAAAAATAGACAAACATGAAATGTCGCCCCAACAAATTGAGATTTACAAGCTTCGTACCCAAGATTGACCCTCCTCTGAGAGACATAGATGTACTTGGAATTGACTTCAAACATTTACTGGAAACTGACTTTATAGCTTCCCCTGAGAGCCATACACATACCTGGAATTGACTTCAAACATTTACTGGAGACTGACTCTATAGCTTCCCCTGAGAGCCATACACATACCTGGAATTGACTTCAAACATTTACTGGAGACTGACTTTATAGCTTCCCCTGAGAGACATACACATACCTGGAATTGACTTCAAACGTTTACTGGAGACTGACTTTATAGCTTCACCGGAGAGACACACACATACCTGGAATTGACTTCAAACGTTTACTGAAGACTGACTTTATAGCTTCCCCTGAGAGACATACACGTACATGGAATTGACTTCAAAATGTTCTTTAAAATTTACTTCAGATCTGTATGTCAGATTGAATTCATACCTTTAATACTTGAAATGGGACTCACTTCATACCTGGGACTGACTTCGAATCTTTAACCAAGCCTTACTTCATACCTTTACACTGTATATCTTAATATCTTAGATTGTCTTCACACATTTGAACTGATTGCATACCTTTAACTACAGACTGATTTCATGTGGGATTTATATCCTACCTGTATTAAGTACTGCCGACTTGAGAACTGTACAGAGTTCCCCCATTGTATTTTCCATGGCATCAGCTGGTAGTTTTTTCAGAGGGTCTGTACCTAGCTCCCTTTGGCCATTGATAGACTGTAAGAGAAGATCTCGTTCTCTATCTGTCAGAGCTGAAATAAGTAACAGGAAACCATCTAATTATTCTGCCAGACAAGAAAGAAATTCCAAGAGACCAAGTTAAATAATGGTTATAATCTTTCAAAAACAAAAATACTTCTGGTAAACAAAAGTTGTAACCTATAAAGTTAAACTTATTACTGACACCAGCCAATTCAAAATTGCTACATGCATATGCTATCCTCTTACTTTGATTGAGTTTGGACTACTACTTACGGTTATTTTACTGATTTTAAAGGGTGCCAGCAAAATGGGTGGAGGAAACAATATGTAACATTTCAGGGAACAACTAAAAGATCCAGCACTTTTGGTATTGTGTCAGTAAGTTGTATGTTTGCAACCTCAGAGTGTTTGACCTCACAACAGATGGGCTTTGTATTGCTCCTTGGCCCTGGGAGCACCAGGCCAACATGAAGCCCCCACCTACTACCACTTTTTAGTTTTATGTGGCACATAATATTTCCTATACATACATGTATGAACAGAATTGAGTATGGTTTGTTGAATACCTCGAGTATTTTGCAATAGAGTTTTGCAATATGCTGTCTGTAACACTGTGAATCTGTACGAGTTCATCAAGTGAAACATTATAAATAAAACAATAATAACTAAAAAAATACTTACTATAATTTAAAGTTTCTGCTTCCTTACTCCAGACATGGATCGGTTTGGACATTGTTATTCTATCCATCAGAAAAACTTCTGAGCGTAGAGAAGTAAGATTCATACCACATGTGATACGTTCTTGATGACCACTCTCTTGACCCTCATCTGTTAAAAAAATAATACAATGCCTAATGGGGAAAAAAGTGCTGTACACAACTGATTATTACTAAATTATGCATAGGTGGCCATATTGTTTGACCGAATTATACACAATACAATTCCATCAATCAGGGGAACGGGATTGAGTTTTAAACAAATAAGTCAGTTTCTTTATTAATTCATTGTGTCCACATTACATTCAAACCCGAAGAAGGCCAAATTATACAATGAAGTGCAAATTGTTTTAATGAATTTGGTGAAATACAATCTCATCTTACTGAAGAAAGCTCTGTTTTAATTACAAAGCAGTGTTTTTCATCATGTCCATAACACGTAGAGAAGCAATCATTGTGAACCTTCAGACTGTTTTACAAAACTACTGAGAGATTGTTGAAAAGTTGAGAGAACCAGCTGCATGAATATTATTTTGTTCCAAGTAAGATAATAACGATTAACAGTTTTTGGAATGTTGGCCCCTTTAGCCAGAGGCTAGAGTTTGAATCCTGCTGGAGGTATGCTATATATTTTTTTCTTCAATAAAAACATAACCAATGCAGTCACATATTTGTATGATCATGTATTCTCCTTGAAGTTGTATTTTCTGTCTGGACAGTGCTCAATAAGGCCATATACAATAATTTGTTTGTTAGTTTGTTTGATTGGGGTTTAACGTCATACTCAAAGGTTTTTCACTTATATGACGTTGGGCTGTCCACTTCACTCTGCATTAAGCCATATTGTGGTGGAAAACCGTGAGGAAACCTCTTAAAAATCAGCCCGCCAGAGCCACAACATGTGGCTTATTCATTTACCTGTTGGTCGACAGGTGGACTCGATCCCATCAATGGTACATCGAAAACCTTCAGTTTAGTAAGCGAACACGCTACCACTAAGCCTCCATAATAGTGTAAATGTTTCCCTCACATAACAAGATTATAAAAAAGTGGGTAGGTAGGTAGGTAGGTAGGTAGGTATGGATGATTTTAACTGATAACACAACTAGAGCTTAAAGGCTTTGATATGGGGCTATTGCCTACAGGTATGTGTCAAACCACTGATCGGGTGTATGCTGGGGAGTTTGTTGAGTTAACTGATCATATAACATCGCTTGTTGATAAAAGTAAAGGGTTTTTTAAAATCAACTGATTATAACAGACAAGGTGCACAAATGACATAGCGGTAGTGCTGTTTAGTTAAATACGCTGACTGTTTCGATTAACAGCTGAATTTCTTTGTTCTTAATTCTTTCTTCATGGGGCTCCTACACTAACATGCATTAACTGCCGATCGAGGTCAAATGTATGCTATTCACAGAACCCAATCGGTGTTTGTGTGTTAAATACGATTTTTAAATAGCAAGCACTTTAGTATTGTTGGCCACTTTCAGCTTCCCTGTCTGAACTATCCGAATCAGAAGAAGGATCACAAACAAAAATGTTTGACTCACTATTGTACCCTCTTTCGTCGATATACAAATTATTTTGCTGCTCATTTGATATTCTGACAGTTATGTCATGAAAAGAAGGACATAGTTTTACGGGTAAACCGAAAACGAGGCAGTGTTCGAAAAGGATTTTCAGAAGCCTATATCTAGAACGTCTGCTTTCAGTGGAAAATTACCACAAGCCAGTCACAGCACTGAGGCTCTCGAGGAGGGTGTCTTTAACATGATCACTGGGTTGTCTTTAACAGGAGAGCTGTGTTAACAAACTCGGCAAGCAATAATAACCCCCTCACAACTCACTATGCATATTATTATTTTATTTTTTTTCGAAATGATATGACACTTTCACTTTGGTTCAGACTTTCAGGTATACAACCCAACAGTTAATAGGCTTTCAGAAATATTTTTTTAGAGCTAGTCCCCACACATTTAGCTAAAAATGAGTAAATTGTCTCAATTTTTGACGACTATGAAATAGGGCTATACAATAGCCCCATATAAAATATTGGTGAACGGTGACAGCCAGAATTGTAACTGCTGCTATAATTCGTATTTAAAATCAAGGTTTCAGCCTACTTATCAAACTATTTATTGCTACAATTTTTATATAAATACTAAGAGGAGATTAGTTTGTACAACAAGGTAACATGGGCCAACCTGTTTCCATGTTATCTGTGTTGTCAGTCTGTGAGAGATCCTCATGTTGTGTTGTTTCAGGTATTTCTGGTGAAGTCTTCTGCCCACTCTTGCGTCTATGGTTGAGCTGTAAATTGTTTACCTTGTTGGAATAATACTGTATCTGTTCCTTACTACTGGCTCGTTTAGAAATCTGAAACAACATGAATGAAAGTCTGTCTACTCAGGATTGCTATAGTCTAGTTACTACCGGCTCATTTAGAAATCTGAAACAACATGAACAAAAGTCTGTCTACTGAGAATTGCTATAGTTTAGTTACCACTGGCTCGTTTAGAAATCTGAAACAACATGAACAAAAGTCTGTCTACTGAGGATTGCTATAGTCTAGTTACTACCGGCTCATTTAGAAATCTGAAACAACATCAACAAAAGTCTGTCTACTGAGGATTGCTATAGTCTAGTTACTACCGGCTCATTTAGAAATCTGAAACAACATGAACAAAAGTCTGTCTACTCAGGATTGCTATAGTCTAGTTACTACCGGCTCATTTAGAAATCTGAAATAACATCAACAAAAGTCTGTCTACTGAGGATTGCAGCTATAGCGTAGTGACATTGATTCAGCTATTGAGAATTATGGCTGAGTATACACTCCCCAAAAAGTATATTTTAATTTGAATATTAAACACCAAGCATTGCACAAATAAGGCAAAATGATACATATATGATGAGTATGTAATTCCAAAATGAGACAAAATATTTCTTTGAATGTAAGGAAGAAAATCACCAGAAATGGTAAGACACATTAAGATAATACATAGGTAATCATACATTTTTAAGAGACATGCTGGCTGTTCCTTTTAAGTGAACATGTCTAAACATACTTGTACTGTCGGTAGTTATCAAAGAGGGAGTTAACATTTTGATTAAAATCAGATTGATGAGTGAACTTTTGAAATATAGTATGATCTGCATCCATCTTAATTAACAGCAGTGTTGCTATGCAATGTAAACACCAAATATACATACACTGAGGCTGTCAATGATAAACACTGCTCTGACAATATATTCAGCATTTAGATTCTAAAGTAAGCCTTTTCTCCATAAAGAAAGATATATCATAAATGATTTGAAATAGTCATTCAGAAATCTAGGTTTGTGTTTTCTGTGGCTCTCAATGACACTGTTTTGGGTTGAATTATTTCACCCATTTATGCTGCTAATTACAAAGTATTTTTGACCCGATAGTTGTTTATAAAAATTGGAACAAAAAGTTGAATCTGTGTAAATTTATTAAAACAAATATCTTGTTTTTAATTTTTCTTAAAGGTTTGTAAATGTGTAAAATTTGGCAGCATTATTTAAACGGTTTAGATATGTTCAAACCTACATTTCTTTGTGGCACAATTCCATGAATAGCTCCATTGATATCAGTTAGATCGCTCATCTGTCGGCCCACCAGCTCAAAGAGGAATGCGTCTTGGTTCTGGTGAGATGTTTTTAACACGAGTGGGGACGCCATGTTGTACTGTTGAGAGTAGGTCTTCCAGAGGATGGTTCCATCTGACCCACTCACTATCATCATCTAAAATAACACACCTTCATATTAGTACATATATCTGACCCACTCACTATCATCATCTAAAATAACACACCTTCATATTAGTACATATATCTGACCCACTCACTATCAT
>JAVFBW010136648.1:0-13275 GCA_034783835.1 Mopalia ciliata
AAAACATGAAGTATTTTATTATTGTGTTAATGTAGCAGTAACTGTTGGATATATCGTTGAAAGTGAAATACCCTTACGGACAGAGTTAAAAACAACCAATCAAAATACAAATTAGTAACATGAAGAAAACGGATTTCATCGAAGGCATTCTACATTGACAGTACAGCTGGGTCCCATTTTGCGTTGGAGGCTGTCATTTTATATAATAATTTAGGCTATTTCGGATAGAAGTTATTCTTAGAAATTTAAGTTTATGTGGAACTCAATGTTCGTTTTAGAGTTCTTCACCTTTATGTATCAGTGCATATAGTCTACCGTTTTGGTCTCAAAATTGGAACGGAATTATTGCTGTATGTTTGGAAATATACTTCCTTCAAAGAAAATGGCTAGCCTGGCAGACATATTGGAACTGGGCCGTCATTATTCTCTTGCTAACAAATTAATTCTGGATGGTTTTGATTTGAAAATGGTCAATAATCAATCAATCAAAATCTTTGGGTATTCAGCTTTAACGATAAGAGCGGATGACACATAATTGGTGCTTTACCGCCCGATGTAGTTCCGGTGTCGGGCAGGTACTCTCTTACACATTTCCGGTTCCAACCATTAATTGAACATGCGCAACAAGACAAGACAGGCCAAATACAGGACAATCGCAGGATTTAGTAAATAGACACCACAGACAGATCGGCTTAGTGTTACCCTTTAGCTGTGAGAACCCCAGGCATTAAGAAGCTAAACCCTCCTTGGTATGTGTATGAGAACACATCTTTAGTTATATAGAAATATGCAGTTATCAGACTTCCCGAAATATAAAGAAGTTATAGCCCACATTGGCAGCTGTTATTTTATTAATAAGCTATTCTGTAAAGCTACCACTATAGATTAATACAACCGTTTCGCATAACTTTGAGATTCTCGTATTTTGCGCTGAATAAAATTCGTATTATTGTCATTAAATTCGTATTTTTTTATGCATCACTACATTTGTTACCTATGTGAACAAATGTTGTTAACAGATACGTTGTCAAAACAAAAAGAATTGGTCATCTAGCCAGTTATATGAAAGAAGTTATTAAAGTGATATGATCTGATGGATGTACATGTATATATCTTAGGGACAGCCTGGTGACCTCTGCATTTGTTTGGTAGGTTACCATGGAGATACTCATATCATATCTCCGAGTGTGTCTGTCATAAGAGGTGTCATTGATAAAGTAATTTAATACGTCAGTAGTTACCAGGAAATTCCGGATTGCGTGTTCAAATATAAAGTTCAAAGACGATCTTTTATAATACATATAGACGTCAATTAAGGATTTCAACCCCAGCTCAATCAATCAATCGATCTGCCGGCTGGTCATTCAGTAGGCGCGATTGTCATTCGTACCTATCACAACAACTATACATTGAGAATATCTTTTTAAAGTGGAACATAAAGTTTAAACGTATTTCCGCTTCTTCATTTCCGGTCTCATATGCCAACGCAATCTGATCATTGACCTCTTAAATGTTTGTTATGACATAAGAAACGATAACATTTACTAAACTGTTCGTGTTCTTTGATAAGGGTAGTTGTCTTAATCATTTTGTCAGTTTTCATATCTCGTGTCTCACGAAGGATTGATCAACCAGTATAAGTCGGTTGACTAATGCATATGTGTGGGTAAAAGATAATCCGTTAAAACACTCCCTGTATCTTTTTAAACATAAACTATTATGTCTGTGGGTCATTTGAGTGAAATTGGTTTGGCAATTGAAGTGGCGTGTAGGCCTACACCACTTCAGAATATATCGAGTAAATCTCGTCATTCGTTTGTGCAATGTTCCCATGAGATCTGTATCCAAGACGGACCAGTGGTTTAGTAGGGGTAAGCGTGTCCGGCCACGAAGTTTTTTTTCCCGATTTTCCACCCAATTAAGAGGAACAGTGTGAAGAGGACAAATTCGTCGTCATATGAGAGAAAATCCTCTAGAACGATGTTAAACGCCAATCAAACAAACAAAACCGAATCCAAGACTGAAAATAATAAATTGTAAAATTTAATCTCGAACCTCGTCTATTAGTCATTATTAATCTTACATATAGAGATGTTGACCACATCTTATTTACGACTTTTTTTGTCCCTCGTTAAAGTCAGTAATTATCCTATTAAATGTAGAAATATTTTTCTTGTTATTTTATTTTACAAAAATACAGCTTTAGTGGCTTACTGGACGTTTAAAATTCTTGCGTTCTTTTTATTGTTTGATTATACATTACTATGTACTAAATGTGTGCTTTAGTTGTGATGATGGGTTGATTTTTTAAATTATAATTTTGGTGCATGCTTATTACAATGAATGTCCCTTTAAAAATGATTCTTTTTCTCGTCGAGAGTTTGTCTTTAATGTATAACAAGCCCTTTAATTTGACATTTACGCTGTGATGTCACTAACTAGGTGTTACTTGTTTACTCTCGAAATAAGAAGATAGTTTTAATTGACGATATAAAGTGCAATTTTTCTTGTTGTTTATTTAACAATGGTCACCTCAGGCTTGAATTGTTATAGCTTCATTCAATTTTTTCTCTGTTAAATTTAAATTATCGGGAATTAATTGTGTGGCTATTCTCTTCCCGGCCTACTTTTCGGGAAAACAGTACCATTGTGTCTTGTTTAGTAATTGAAGTGGCGTGTAGGCCTAACCACTTCAGAATATATCGAGTAAATCTCGTCATTCTTTTGTGCACTGTTCCCATGAGATCTGTATCCAAGACGGACCTGTGGGTTAATGGTAAGCGTGTCTGGCCACTAATCCTACTTGGGTGTATCGTCCACCGTTTCGAGTCCGCCTGTCGATCATCAGGTATTTGTGGGTCAGTCATACTATGTGGCCCCGGTCATCGCGGGGTGGTTTTCACAAAGTTGTCTTTCGGGGTTTCTACCGTATTTAAGTAAGGAACAGTGTGAGGAGCACAAATTTGTCCTCATATAAGAGAAAATCCTTTAGTACGACGTTAAACCCCAATTAAATAAAACTGCATCCAAGACCCCCAAAAATAATAAATTCTATAAATTAATCTCGTAACTCGTATATGATTATTAATCTTACATATAGGGATGTCGTGCACAGCTTATTAACTAGTTGTCCCTCATAAGCTCATTAATTTGTGTAACGTAGAAATACTAGGCAACCTTATAAATGGACTTTATTATTTTAAATTTTTTTTTTTACAAAAAATACTGCTTTAGTGGCTTACTGGACGTTTCATATTCTTGTGTTTTGTATTGTTTTGTTATATATTACCATGTACTAAATATTGCTGCTTTATGATAGATGAATGAATTGTTTTAATTATAAGTGTGGTAAAGATTTATTACTATGAATAACCGTTTAAAAATAATTCTTTCTTTCGTCGAGAGTTTGTCTCTAATGTGTTATTTACGCTGTGTTGTCACTGACAAGGTTTTACTTTAATATCGGAATAAGAAGATAGTCTTAATTGACGATATAACACTGGCCACCTCTGGCTTGAATCGTTACAACTTCATTCAATTAGTTGCTCTATTATATTTGAAAACATTTGTTATTAATTGTTTGACGACTTCCCAGCAATACTACAACGACACCAAACAGTATCCATAGTAAAGTGGATGATCAGGCGGAATACCACAATTTATTTGCCAAAAGTCACCATGTAAGCGTTTGTCTCCATAGATCCCTGTCAAACATTTGTTGGACGAAAACGCCAATCGGTTCTTTTTGAGTTCACCATCAAAATCTTGACCGGTGATGACCGTTAATTTTTTAGCAAGCTTCCCTTCAATGTGATAGTGATTGCCAAGCTACCTCAGAATGTAAACATCAGCCGGGTGACCCATTCACATATTATGACTTAATACACCAAATGCCACATATTTTAGCTATAATATTACAAAGACCAGACACCTCCACACAATTACTTCACATCAATACCAAATACTCCACCAAAAACAAAATTGTAGGAGCAGAACAAATAAAACAAGAAAACAAAACAATTTGATTAAGAATTACATTCGAAGCTGATAAAACGGAACTTGGAGATAGTGGTCTTACGCCATTTACAAGGTGCAACCACTTTCGGCCAAAGATAAGCCCACACACTACCGGACGTCTGTGTGTAATTCATGAAGTGTAAAAATTAAGACAGAAATTAATGGTTCACAATCTTAGGATCACAATGTTACAATATAATTATCTCGTTTACAGTTCCAAAATATGACTTGATCTCACCCATCCCGTCTGTGAAAACAAGATATCGCCGAAAGACGTTAGAGTATCACGTGACAGCTCTTGGGGAAGATTATCAATTGGTGTTGCAGCATAATAAAGATCTGTTACCGGATAGTAAGTTCAAAACTTTCAGTCCTAAACCGGAATGTTGTTTCAATAAATGTTGTGGTATAAAAAATCGAGGCATTTTCTTAAATAATACTTACTGCATATCTATATTTCAAATGGTTATGTCACACAGGCAACTCGATTGTATCAATTTGCCTTTTCCCATTTCCCAGCATGCCTCGTGCATTACCCGGAAGTGAACAGTACGAAACTGGTAGAGCCATGCGCAAAAGGCGGCAACTGTTATTACTTCGGAACTTCCCTATTACATAATTACTCCAGGGTAGCCGTGAGTACCTGTCTAGGGCTGGTAAGTATTTGTTTATATAAAAATTTAATTAAAAATGATAATAACAATAAAGAAAAAAACATGTATAAAAATACGTTATGTTTTATAAACTACAAATAAATTTCACTACGTTAAGTGTTTTTCTGTAATTTGTCAGTTTAATGTTTTGAAGCTGGAACTTCTTTCACATTACGGTGGTGCTCATATTTCATTGGTTGAATCTATCATATTCTTGTCACCCGATCATAATTTTCAATTACACTGAAGAAATCGGCCCTAATGTCCCACTGCATTATTAAACAGAACTTTACTGAATCATACAAACGCTTCGGAAATGCTTTTTGACGCTTATTTCAAACCAAGGTCACTATAATTCAACATGTACGGACAGAAGTAAAAAAAAAAACACACACACAAAAAAAAAAAAAATTCAAAAATCAGGTCTCCATTTTATTAATTCTTATTGTTTACTTGAATGAACTTATTTTATCACAACATTTGTAATCCTTTGTATTTTATGATCGCCATATTTACATTATCCGTAGTTAACATATATATGCTTCAAATTTTATATTTATCGTACTTTATTCCTCCCAATTTTTATTTGTCATATTTTAAATACAAGTTCATCATATTTTGTATTTATTATATTTGTATTTATCATTTTTAATATTATTGGTAATTTATTGTCATATTTTATATTCATCATATTTTGTCTCGCTGTATTTTATTTTGACGATATTTCATTTTTATCTTATTTTATATTAACCAAATTTCCTTTTGGTTATACTCTATATTCACATTATTTTACATTCATCATAATTCACATCTACTATTATTTATATACACCCTGTCTGGCGTTAAACCCCAACCAAAGAGACCAACAATTATATGTATCCTATTTGACAGAATGGTGTGATAATCACCGCGGACCATGAACTCTACATTCAGCCTGTCAAGCTTGAACATCAACATAGAGTGAGGCGGGGAGTTGAGTCCCCACATATAGCCTATCGGAAAAACATCAACCGAATTACCGGTAAGACATTCAGATGAATCCAGCTAGGAAAAATATAAACTGAAAAATGACTTATGAATCATCGATTCATTGGAGAGAAATAATACCCAAACTAAAGAGGAACCAAAGAAATTTTAACATAACCATTTTTAAGGGCTTCTGGGGCGGAGTAGTCTACAGTGTATGCATCCCGCCCACACATTCTCTCTACCCTCTGGGGTCACAGGTTCGATTCCGGCGGACCTTAATGTGGGCTAGTGTGCCAGCAATCATCAGAAAGTCGTAGGTATTCTGGCTGTATATTCAGTTTTCTTCTCACAATTATCTGTAATTGGAATGTAATGATGCTTATCTACAATCGGATAAATCAATACCCAAAAATAGTAACTTATACATTCTTAGAAATAATGGTTTGGGGGGGGTGTAGAAAAGAGGATGGTTCTAAATGGAACCAAGATGGTTCTAAATGAAACCATAAGGACGGAAATGGTTCTTTAATATAACAAGATACGGACAAAAACTTGGAACACTTCCATTAAGGGTTCCATTCGGGACATTAAAAGGTTTCACCGGAGCCATAACTGAAGAACCTTAAAGGGTTCCATTGAAGCCATATTTTTCTAAGAGTCAACGCTAAATCGGCTGGCTACCTTTTCATACACATACAGATTAAAATTCCCTGTTTCGTTTTCAAAATGGGTTATTTTCTAAAGTATAAGCGTCCAATTCCTTGTCCAAATATGCACTGATTATCACTTCCTGGGACCGAAAGTATTATAGTACTTAAGTTTGCTCAACAGGGCCTTTCGTGCTCATCTGAGTCAACTGTATTCCAAATGATAAAAAAGCAATTTCAGCTAGCTCTCTGAATTCAACTGTACTCGCCTCGGAGCAGATGATAAAATCAGCGCGAAATTGTTTTGAAGCAATTTCACAGAAAAGCTGTAATCTGTAACGATTGTGTACTTGGTTGAATACATTTTAGACGTTTAATAACTACAAATTTTGGAGCACAACCCAGAAGACCACGATCTCACATGTTTGAGACACGCTTACAACTGAGCCATGGCCAAATATCCCGACATTAGTTTGAGGTATTTTTATATTACTATATGTGATCATTTTCTTATCCACGAAATAAATCCGTTTTCCAGTTTCAGAAGGAGGTATATTCCCGAATTCCAGAATTGGTGACTCTCGTCGTAGAAGAAGATCTCCCAAACGAACTGTAGAATTGCTGGTTGTAGCTGATGAAGAAATGCAAAAATTCCATGGTGATGATACCAAGCGATATGTTATGACGGCTGTTAATATTGTAAGCCTTTCCAAAACTTTCTTATTATGATAAAGTAATTCACCATCAACCAAATAAGGATTCATTATAAGATAAAGTCTCGGGTCTAATTGTAGAATTGGTCTGTCACCTGTAAATAGCATATAAACATGCCATTGCTTAAGAAACAGCCAAGTTGGCATTTCTGCTAATTAAAGGTCAAGATATTACCAAAACCCACGAATGTAATAATTTATCTGTCTACATAACAGTCAACGAATAACTCACCGGCATGTTCTTTTTTAGTTTGACGATATGTATGTGTCCTTGTATAATTCATAGATTATTTTGCTGAATTCTTTCTTTTTTGTTGATTCGGGTATCGGACTAAGGGTTATTTTCCCCTAACTAACCTTACTTATGTATGTTTTAGTTTTAGCTCTATTTATTTAACGATCTTTCACACTCAAATATTGTTTTTTAGATTGACGGACCAATTCTACAACGTCTCAAAGTCTAGAATTGTTGCTTTTATAGAAGGCTAAACAAATTAACTTTAATAATGATCTGCTCTATCAGTCTGATTCGGAGAAAATTACATTTTGTAGCATAGAGGTGTACTTCCAATACTACGTTTGCAATTCAAGCACCATGACCTGTCTGCCTGAGACAGTTGGTGTTCTATGGCCGTGACGAGCTGACACATCACGATGTTCCATTCTCTAACATGCAATACATGTTTTGTAATACCGAATGATTTCGGTGCAGTGTTACCACTAGTAAAATTGTCCCAAACTCTAGACCTAATTTGTTCGGTATAACAAAGTAAATATATTGACTGACATTGTAACACTATGATCCAGGACCAATCTCTGCTTTACGAGAGAACTCTTTTCACGGGACACCTTCACGATACTTTTTTTGCCCGTCATAGACATGTCATGCTCTGTTCAATGTCGCTCGACATGTTTTCGACCAATCAGAACAAACGAATTTGACATACGGCATATCAATAACTTTTATTGAAAACTGGACAATCAATGGTTTTGAAGGACACCTTCACGTTACTACTGTTGACCGCTATAGACACAAGTACTGCTTTCTTTAATGCCACGTATCATGTTTTCGACCAATCAGAACAAAACAATTTTATATACGACAAAACAATAACTTTAATTGATAAAATGGAAAATAGTTATTATTTGATACCAAATATAATTGGCTAACGGTAAGATGAGTATTTGAACAAAAAGCGGACAGAGCATTTATGTAGTCTAAATAAAGGGTTGAGATTGATTAGGTGGCAAATGATATTTGTTACAGTGTAAGATTTTCGTTTTATGTCATGTTTGGCGTCCTATTCAATGCATTTTCTCTTTAATGAAAAAATGTACAAAGTAGAAAAATAGCAACACAAATGATACGGTAGAGAAACTGAGAAAATATTTCTACTTGAATAAAGTAATCATCAGATATACCTAAATTTAAACCGACATATTGAAAATACCAAAATGCATTTTTCGGTATTTCTTAGCAACACGAACCAAGCCAAAAAATGTTAAGAATTTTGCTCGACAGGAAGATTTATGTTCTTCCAGCGGTTGTCAAAGACAAGATGACTGATCATCCTGACTAATCATCAGTTTGGCATTTGGCCACCGGAACAAACTGCACTGAGCTAGAACGCCATTCGTCTAGAAGCGCGATTTGACGAAACAAATCGCGACTTAAGTCTATGGAAAGTCTATAGAAACCAGATTGTAGTGATCCTTCATGGTATATATTTCCTAATGGTTATTTACCCAATGTAATAAAGATGTACTAGGATTTTAATCCTAAACTATCCAGTCCTATAAAAAGAGATTATTTTATATTTTCAGATTTTAACGTAAATCAAAAACTGCTTTTTGAAATCATTTCCTGTTTTACGTTTCAACATAAAGGTATTTTAACTAACAGAATGGCTGTTATTGTTCACTTTTACAAGACAGAGACAACAAGATACAGCACTGGTCATTTTTGAAACTTCATATCGTAGTTTGCTTTATTATAAATTCAATACCGCCTATATTTGTTTCTATAGGCCGCCCAGAGACTGTTAGATGAGAGTTTAGAGGAACAAATCCATTTGGCTGTGGTAAAGTTATCAATAATTTCAGATTCACAGGTAAGTCGTCAAACGTATGTAAAGAATAAGATATATAAAAAAAAACGTATTTCTGTTGAACATGCTTGTTTATGAGTTGTCAAGAGTGTTTATTAAAATGAGTATTTTTGCGAGAAAAAACTTATGTGACAAAAATATGTAGTGCAATGGAATGTTCCATAGTTGTATTGGTAGATAAAGTTGCTAATTCTCCAGTTAGTCTGCATGTTTACAAAGTAACTAAATACGTAAATGAATAAAAATACCAAACGATACATCGTCAGGGATTAACGGAATTTTCGGCCTCAATTAGTTAAACGCACCTTTGAACTACTCTGCGAAGACTACAGTCGTTTAAACAAACACGACAGGCACATTAAAGGATCAAATGATCTAAAACAGGAAAATAAATATAGCTCAGCGGTGAAATAGTATTTTAAGGGACAGTCAAGATTCCGATTTAATCCCACTAAAATATATTTACAAGGTTAGGAATGTTATTTGGGAGTATTATCAACAACCAAGTTAAGACTGTTCTAAATAAAGAGATCGTACTCAAATGTGACAAATATATTAAGGTATTAACCAAAATGGCCAGGCCAAGACAAATATTTGTCAAGTAAAATCCGGAACAAAATTCGAAGAATTAAACTCCATTGAGAACGGTTTGTGCACAACAATTCAATGAAAGTAAGATTTATCAAGACATCTAAGCGATTTGTCAGATGGACGGGAAAATAAATCCAAGGAGATCTTTTTAAAATTTATTACTTGCTGATTCATTCTCTATGAACTTTAACATACAAATAGCTCAATTTGGCTTACGGGGCGATTAGTTCAAATTTACAGAATTAACTCTCGAACCTAAGTGCTCAATGTCTATATACATATCGATTAAAAGGGTTTAGTTTATAAGATAAAAAAAAGCATAAAAAGAGATTTAAATATCGAGAGCTAAGCTCTGTTTGACAAGAAAATCCACGGTGTTCCTGAACATAAAACAAATCTGTTGCTTTGTTAGATTAGCCAGTTCTTCTAATTTTAGAGGTGATCCAGTTCTCACCATTTTCTGAAAACAATTCGATCTCATTAATTTTGTCCCAATTGGTTAGAAATTCTTACAACCTTAGGTAAAATAATCAAATCTTTTTTAATGTAACTCAATTTACCTATAATAAAATTAATTATGGCATAAAATATAATTGTCTCGCAGTTTTGGACAGTATAGAATTATAACCGATACAATAATTTCTAATTTAACCGTATGGGGTCTTGTTTATAACATAACATTTCTTTTTTGGAACAGAAGTATTAGGCCATTGTTCAAACTTTTTATATACCCTCCCCCACCCCCACCCCCAATAAAAAAAACGTGCCACTTAGTTTTAAATTATAGGTTTCTCCGTAATTTTATAACACAGATTTTTTATAAAATTTAGATGGTATCGAATTTTAGACACTAAACCTTATAACGTTGCCCTTATCGTGTGTTAAATATAATTTTCAACAGTTTTACTTTACAACGCAGCTTTGAATTATTTCCTTGTTTCAAATTTGAAATGCCGATTAAATATCATGGAATTACACAGTAAGTCCCGTTTGTTTTTAAAGACACGTTTCCGGAGATATTGAAATTGTACCCTAGTTGAATTCATATAACTGTATAAGCTAAGGACACTATTGCTCTACATGTACGTTTTAGTACAACGCCTTGATTATCATATAAGCTATAGGTTTTCGAAACGACCACAAAAAGGTTGATAATAATAAGGCTTTAGACCTATACGTATATTATTGCCTACAGGTAGAGATGGGACACTGGTAGACTATTTGGCAGAAAATCATGTTTTAATTTGCATATTTCAGGTGTTAATTAAGTCTAATTAAGTGTAAACCAAGCCTACTATTCGTGCAATATACTGTGTATACTGCGCACATTATTGATTCTATTTGTTAAACCGGATAATTATGTATAAACTGGTTGCGTTATGTATGTTTTATTTCAACACAATCAAGTTAAAAAAAAATTAAAGTGTAAACTTTTTATCTGTTTGATATCTCTCCTGTTATTGGGCCTTATAAACTTTTTACGAAATGAATAAATAGAATTAAATTAAACTTCTCTTACCCTTAAATCTTGTTGTAGTCTGATTTGGCCGTAACACGTGACGCCCAGTATACGCTGAAGAAGTTCTGTGAGTGGCAGGCGAGCTACAACCCGAGTGGGGACGATAACCCACAACACGCCGACGCAAGTGCCCTGATAACAAGGCAAGTATCCAACTGACGAATTGGCATCTAGCCTTTTTTAATGATTGATTGGTGTTTTACGCCTTGCTTAAGGGCAATTCACGTATGTGATGGTGGTGTATTCCAACACAAATTTACACTTGCATAACCATCAAATGTGAGGTGTTTTGATATTGCTGGAAAGTTCATTTTCCCTCCCATTGATATCTTATGTTTTGAATGTGTCGGACATTCGTTTGGTTTTTTTTAAATGAAATAATCCAGTTTGAAAAGATGACTGAATTTGAAAGAAATAATTAAACTGTCTTGACAAAATTTTATTTTTTTAAGTAGAGCTTTTTAAATCTGAATATTGAAACAAATATATCACACCAAAAAGATGCACTTCTAGCTTAACAGCTAGTGTGTTAGGTAATGACCGTTGGTGGCGTCGGCAGATGTATTGGTCAAATTTGGTGGCGAACATTTATCAAATCTTCTATATTCCTTTCAATTTGAAGACAATTATAAATAGCAGACATCCATATGTTTTACCTTAAAAGTAAAAACTCAGAAATACAAATATGATTTGTTTCCTCCTCTTTTAAACAAAATTATCAAAATAACCAAATACAATTTTGGAAGCTTTCCATTTTTCCCAGGTTACAAACAAATAATCTAAAGTTTCGTTGACATTTACAGACTTGATATCCAGAACTTAGGAAACGATGATGCCACAGGCCTTGCGTTTGTCCATGGGATGTGCAAAGCGGAACAGTGCTGTTCATTTAACCAGGACACCGGCCTTGACCTTGGGATCACGATAGCTCATGAATTGGGGCATACGTAAGGTTTTTTCTGATGTATAACGAGGACGTAAGCAATTACATTTATTTGTAAATACAAATACATTAACGACAAGATACGCATGTATAGCATGTTAAGTTGATATGTTTCGGTATATTAAACCACCGTCAGGAAATACCCTTATGTCCATAACATAATTTATTCCTGCACAACATTTGCGTATGAAATTCACTTAGGTATTTATGATTGTGAATGTTATAATGATGACGTCGGTTTGTCCACAAAATATTATTCCGTGCCTAATTACGTTGGAAAACCTTCAAACAACCTCGTAACAACACCCCTCCGCTTGCCGGCGCCACATCTTGTGACTCACTTTTATATATATATTTGATGGTTGATAGACGCACTCGATCACGTGAGCGGTACATCGAGGTAGTATTATTAAGCGCACACGCTATAGCCGCGACTTTCGTTTTGTTGTGAATAGTGTGCTTACGCTGACAAATAATCTCCCGGCGTAATGATCAATTTGGCTGCATATTCATATATGTATCAGAGTCGACCGTAGCGATAATACCACAATGACGAGAGTGTAACCAGTTGGCACTTTAACGGCACCCGTCGCTTACGGGCAAACTTATCCATTAAAGTCAGACTGGTTTGAGCTTAAGGTTAAAATTGCACTATATTGGTCACTTACATGATAGCTTGATGTGGAGATCTGGACCGCTCATCTGCTTTTAACCTACAGTTTGTGGATGTTTCGTTATTAATACCTGATTTTTTGTTTGTAAGTTGATATATTATTTATCTTTTATCTACCGAATATAAAAGGCAACATGAAGCCGATCTGTTTGTGGTCGTGTGATTGCCCTATATTTGTTTGGTATGGTCTTTGTTTGTCCCCATATGTGTCGATGGTGGTTTCCGTGGCCCATCGGGCTGGCACGCCGTCATGTGAGTTAAACCCTACTTAAACAGACAATGATATCCGTTGCATCTGATTGGACAGACGGATGTAAAATACTTTGACACGGCTATACTGCTATGATTCGACATATTAATGTATGGTATTTTCGTTATTTTGGAATAACACTTTCTTAGTTAGAACATATACCTGTTCAGAAAATTTTGTAGGTTGAAACCC
>JAVFBW010136659.1:0-13274 GCA_034783835.1 Mopalia ciliata
GCTGGAGCTCTGAAGGGCCTAACAACATGTCACTCCTCTCCAAATTGCTGGTCATATTAGCTGGAGCTCTGAAGGGCTTAAGAACATGGCACTCCTCTCACACTTGCTGGTCTTATTGGCTGGAGCTCTGCATGGCCTAAGAACATGGAACCCCTCTCCCACTTGCTGGTCTTATTGGCTGGAGCTCTGAAGAGCCTAACAACATGGCACTCCTCTCCAAATTGCTGGTCTTATTGGCTGGAGCCCTAATGGGCATAAGAACATGGTACCCCCTCCCTCTTGCTGGTCTTATTGGCTGGAACTCTGAAGGGCCTTACAAACATGGCACTCCTCTCTCACTTGCTGGTCTTATTGGCTGGAGCTCTGAAGGGCCTAACAACATGTCACTCCTCTCCAAATTGCTGGTCATATTAGCTGGAGCTCTGAAGGGCCTAAGAACATGGCACTCCTCTCACACTTGCTGGTCTTATTGGCTGGAACTCTGAAGGGCCTTACAAACATGATACTCCTCTCCCACTTGCTGGTCTTATTGGCTGGAGCTGTGAAAGGCCTAACAACATGGCACTCCTCTCACACTCGCTGGTCTTATTGGCTGGAGCTGTGAAAGGCCTAACAACATGGCACTCCTCTCCCACTTGCTGGTCTTATTGGCTGGAGCTCTGAAGGACCTAACAACATGGCACTCCTCTCCCACCTGGTGGTCTTATTGGCTGGAGCTCTGAAGGGCCTAACAACATGGCACTCCTCTCACTCTTGCTGGTCTTATTGGCTGGAGCTCTCATCTCAAACTTGCCATGCACAAACAACCATATATGTTTTCCCGGTGCCCTGCTTGGTAATTTTTTGATGACAAAACAAAAAAATAATATCGTATTGGAAAGATCAACTCTTGGTCTTTTAAAGGGTATTCACTGATTGTTTGACCTGCCTAACTAACCCCTAAACTTAACTGTTCGTTATTTCACACTAACAATCATGGTTATTTTATTTTAATTTTATTTTATTTTATTTCCAAGGATGACCTACGGTAGCAAGTACCATTAACATGGATATCACAGTTAGGTTACAATAAATACATAAATAAATACATAATTAAACATAACAAAATAAATACGTAAGAACATTAGCAATGGGCATTAGACGATGGCCGTTAATATCACAAATAATTAAGAAGAGTGAAATAATATGTTTTTTATGCTATTTTTAAATAAAATGCCACCCTACTCGTGGCTACGCACATGCGTTTTAAATTACGATGTTAATGTTTCAACATGATTGAAACTTTTCCCGTTCCTTTTAATAAAGCCTAGATTTTTAAAAGCCTTACTAACAATATAATTTACATGTGCATTGAAACTAAAATTTGAAGCTATCAGGGTCAAGGTCTTTCACAGAGAGTTTTCGCTCAATGAGTGCATCATGTATTTCATAAGGGTAAGTTATTTTGTTTCTTTTATTAGTGAATGAAATCACATTGCATTTATCTTTGTCGAGATCGAGCTTCCAAGTCTCACACCATTTAGATAGAGAACGTAATTCGCATTGAAGATGTACACAGTCTTCTTCAGAAATAACAGTGCGGTACAGTTTCGCATCGTCTGCGAAAAGTAGACAGTTGGAATTTGGACATGCACTTGGTAGGTCATTTATGTACAGTATGAAGAGTAGCGGGGCTCAAATTGAACCCTGAGGCACCCCTGATGTTACTTCTACCCATGATGAGGACTTGTTATGAACAACTACTCTTTGCTGTCTATCTGAAAGATAGCTTCGAAACCAAGTTATTAGTTTACCATGTATACCATAACTACGCAACTTGTGCACAAGTAAGGGATGGCTAACAGGATCGAAAGCCTTGCTAAAATCTGTATATACAGCGTCAACTTGGATTCTGTTGTTAAAACATTCTGCCAGAAAGTACCGGTAACAAAGATACTGGTCTATAGTTAGTAACAGAACAAGTATCCCCTCCTTTGAATATGGGTATAACATTGGCTTTCTTAAAAGCTGACAGATAAACTCCAAATTGTAAAGATCTGTTCAAAATATAATGTATAGAGGTATACACAGTTCAGTCGCACACTGTTTTAGAAAAATGCCAGACACATTATCGGGTCCTATTGCCTTATTGACATCTATTGCTTTTAGTTCAACCAACAGGTTATTTAATGATAAATTGATGTATGACAAAATTTCGTTGGTAAAATCGGCGATGGGAGGAAATTCCGTCACCTTAGAGTCTTCAATAAAGAGTGACTTAAAAAAAGCAGCGGTGTCTGAGTTTACACCATTGTAGCGAACATTAACAGGGGTTGAGCTTGATTTGCATTTTGACCTAATATACCCCCACAGACGTTTTGGATTGTTACTTATGTCATGATCAAGACTGTTTATATATTCTTCATATTTCGTTTTGTTTGCTTTTTGGAATGACCTTCTTGCGTCTGAAAATGATTCGTAGCTGGTTTCTCTGCGTTTATAGCGTCGGTGCAAAGACTCCTTTTCTCTTAGCAAGCACATTAAGTCTTCGTCGAACCAGGCTGGGAATTTCCTTTTCCCAGTGTTCACCTTGGGGACACAGTCATGTATAACTGCAAACACAATGTCGTAAAACAGATCAACATATTCATCGATATCTGCACAAGAATGTAAAGTACACCATGGGTAGTATGCAAGTAAAGTCCGAGCATGGTCAAAATCCACTTTTCTGAAGTTGTAAACAACTCAGTCTGATGTTAACGACACACACTTAGGTAGGTTCACAGTAAGCTCACAGGACAAAGCCTGGTGAATAGAATTCACAGCCCTTTGGGTTACAACACACTTTGCATAGCTTGTTGTACAAAACAAAAGATGGAGAAAGTTATTGTTACAAGTTCTTGAGGTGTTGAGCTGAAACAAGCTGTGCTCATGTAAGAAGGAGTTTATGAATGTTTCTGATCTACTCGTTCTGAGAGATGTGGGTTCAGCAAATCCAAAATCATTTTGTGTCCATATTATATCACTGAGGTTAAAATCGCCAGCAATAAACACCATATCAGTTAGCACAATGTATAGGGCTAATTCCTCCGTCTTAGCCCTATGTCCTGCCTATCTAAACCAGTGGTGAAAGTTGGAAATCTATAGGCCGCCATGGCCAGCCTCAAAAAAACTATTTCTGATTTTTCTCTGTTTTTTTCTAGATACACTGAAACCATTGATTATTATTTTACCTACTTGCAATATTTCTTTTTTGACGGTTTTCAGTTTTATAATGGCAAAGGGAGATAACTTATACGTGTCAACTGGGGCGAGAAACTCAAATAAAACTTGATTTAAATGTAAGAAAAGAAAGAAAGGGTTTGATTATTGTGATTTTTCTATCCAAAAATAATTAGAAAACTAGAGGTTATAACCGTACAAGATCTTTTCTATGAAAAAATAAAAGCTTTATTTCGCTATAACACTGCACCTTTAACAGAAATAGAAAAAAAATTAATAGAAAAATAATTTTACCTAGGTGGGATCGAACTGTTGACCATTGGATTATGAGAAGAATGGGTTGCTATATGAGCTATCCCGGCCAGTTAAGTAGTAATGGTTGAATAATGTTGTGGTATGGGTTTTACATGCTGAAGAATACTGTTCCGATCTGATTTTACAACTTTTTATCTATACATCCAAATACCCCATTTTTTTCAAACTTGAAATGTCTTCATAAAAGTATACTACAGTATTAATTACAAATCCGTATCATAAAGGGTTCTTCTTTTTAAGACATTTTAATACTATTTTTCTGATATGCTCCTGTATTTAATTGGCCTCCTTATTTTATTGTTTTTGAATTATGACATTAAATTAAGCCTTCAAAATTAAAGACATACGCCTAATTCAATACTTGAAATTTGTGTAGAAAAAATTGCAATGTCTTTAAGATATGATTAAAATCGCAACTTCAATTTTTGAACTTTATTCAGCTTTGATGCTTCACAAGTCTTATAATTAAAATCGGACAGTTAATTTGTTCACTGCGAAATAAAGTGCATAAACAGTCCTAAATTCTACATTAATTAAAGTACGCTGTGACAAGCCGTTTTCTTTCAGGTGACTGTTGAAATGGTAGCTTTTGCTAACTTTGACCGGAAATGACGTCACATCTATTAAACTCAGGCAAAAAGCTCTACTGGATTCTTACTCATGAAGTAAATCCGCGTTTAACGATATACGTCAAGAACCGGAAGTCCAAAAATAGTGATCACATGACTAGTTTTACCTACCATATATATGATACCAATGACCTGATCGAAACACATTTTCCAAATTAAGCCTTGCAGAGTATGGGCTATAAGTCTATTAAATTTCAGAGCTATTCATTCAATCGGTTTTAAGCCTTCAGTCAAATTTTGAAAAGAGAGAAAATCGAAATGGCGGCAAAATGACGTCAGATTTTAGAATTATCTCTAGGCCATTTTCAAGTGAATTTACTGTCTTATAAGATCAGTTTAGCATTTTACTTATACCTGATTTAGTTTTTTAGTTAATTAGAGAGAATAATAATAATAATAATAATAATAATAATCCAAACGATTTCAATATGTCTTTCAAAAAATTATGAAAGCCATAATTAAAGCTGCAAGCAGCGATTAACTGGGTTCCAGGTTCGGCCTATGTTGGCCTTGTAAGAAACAACAAAATACATTTCGTAAAGTATTATTGTAAGACAATAAAACAAACTACAAGCAGTGATCCATTTGTTTTTGTTTTCTCTCAGGAATGGAAAGATACTGGCAGTCCATCATTCACCATATATTAGTGGGGTCTATCAATGGGAAGATTAAGGTGGTTCTGGTTACTCTTGCCAACATTCCCCTCTTGCTGAAGGTGAACAAGCATCAAGCATATCATTTGATCCATTTCGGCCACAGGGAGTTGAATTAATGTGGTTTCCTGTACGATGCCCTATCATTACTGTTAGTAAGACACTGTGTTTTTCTTCACATATTCTACTGGCACAACTTCGCATTAATGAACATTAAATAAGTGTTATTTGTAGGGAGACCGGTTTATATGTTACTGAGATGATCACATGTATCCTATAGACAGGACAAGTTGTCTATCGAGAAAATGAATATTTTGTTGATTTGTAGAAGATAAACATAACAAAACAATCGAGGCTTCAGTATAGGAGCTGTCAGCTAAGAAAAGTGAACATTGAAGCAGATTTATTTTTAAATTTGAGCCGTAATTATTTTTGGTTATTCTGTTGAATGTACATGTCTGCTATTGTATAGTTTATTGTCAGTCAAAAACAAGGTACATGCATATCAGTTATATATATGATATTTATCTGCATATTTGCATGCATCTATCAAGGTTTGTTTTCATGTTATATACTATATCTTCAAATAAAAATATATGTCTTTTATATTATTGCTTCTTGTCACAATTATACACATTGTATGTGAGCATTGTCATTTCCCGCTAATTACAGTATAGCAGCACATGAATTTGATTGCTAAATAAATAATAACATCAAATCATCTTTCTATGGGCTTTACTTCAATGGACACCAGATAACTGTGGGCAAGACTAACTAATCATCAGTGAATAGTTGCATCCTATATGGTTTGTGTTTAGCGTTTCATTTAATAAATCCTGCCTTTGAGCAGCCTAACGCCCGCCTCTGAGGCCTTTGTTATAATTGACAACTGATTCATGGTCTGTTTTTGATTGATTGATTGATTAGGTTTATGTTTGTATACCAGGATGTTTCACTTATATAACCACCAATTGTTCATTTCACACTGTCCCAAGCTTACATATGATGGGAAACCCAGAGCAAACCTGGTAAAAAACATCCCATTGCTTGTCAAATCTACATCGTTTTGACTTGCTCAAATAGCTGATGATAGACAGAGAGCTCGAACACCTGAGCCGTACAGTTTGTAGCCTTCTCAAAATTAAAGTTGTATGGTGTCAAATGTTTAAAAGTTTCTTCGGATTTCTCCTGTTATCCGTGTGAATACAATTATGAAACATATTTCTCTAGGTAAAACTCCACCAACCTAATTCATGCTCTGAAAAAAATTAGATAGTTTAAATTTTTGTGTTAACCTTATTACTTTAAATGTATTTGCAAAGTAGTATTAGGGGCCACTGTGACATCATTAGTGCATATTCCTGATTTCTGTGATCATTCTTGGGGTGCCATGAACTCCTCTTGAAGACAAGTATAATTACAGAGGCGTTCGGGAGAAGTTTCTAAATCGAAGTTTACCAAGCAGAAATCAGAGATTGTAGAGCTCAACTATAGACATGTTCATAGCTTTGTAGAAAGTTTGTTTTTTTTAATTAGTAACAATCCTGAAAAAAAGACAAAAATGAAGAGTGTGAAAGCGACAAATAAAGCGAACGAAAACAATCGTGCTTCCAGCTATATACTGGAATTAAGTTAACCCGTATAATTAATAATTCAAGAGATTAGCTTTATTTAATCATAGCATGTGTAAATTATGCTAACTTGCGTGCAAACATCTGAATAAGGCTATACTAGTCCTTATAGCGGGCTATTGTTATTATATTTTAGAATGGTGACCAATAGTGGTAGTATGGTGTAGGGGAAATAAATCATGTTTTGCAAGATAAAGGCACACAGAAAGTTAGTTCTCTTGGTAATACTATGCTGGAACATGTGCTCTGGTGTTAGAAAATACCTGGAATACTTTGCGAAAGTTCATAGCTACAGAATTTTTTTGTTTCATCTTACACTATTATGATGGCTTAGCAGATCTACGTTCACACTCAACCGAAACCATCGTGTCCATAGTGATACAACGAATCAATAGACCGTATGCAGTACAACTGGTTCACAGAAGACATGAGTTAGACATACTGTATATTCCTTTTAATGTACAGCGAAGACTAAAGCCACCTTACAGTGGAAATCCCATCAGTAACACTAAAGCAATACATAATATGTAAATTATGCTAGCTTCCGTGCTAACATCGCTTTCTCAATAAGGTTATACGAGTCCTTATAACGGGCTACGGTTATTATATTTGAGAACGGTTTCCAGCATTGGGAGTATGGTGTAAGGGAGATAAAGCATGTGTTGCAAGATAAAAGCATGAGAGAGTTGGTTCCCTTTTAAATGTATATTGCAGACTTATCATAGTTACTTTTGTTTTGCACAGTCATAATTATGCCCTGTCTGCGGTTAGGAAATAAATGGTTGGTTTGTTTGTTTGATTGGGGTTTAACGTCATACTTAAGGGTATTTCACTTATATGACGACGTGCCAGCCCAATGGGTGAAGGAAACCACCCTGGGCACCACTGGCAGCAAACAAATACAGGACGGGACAAATACAAGACACAATACAGATACCACAAACAGATGGCTTCTGCTTCCCTTTAGCTCTGAGAGCACCAGGGCAATGTGAAGCTCCCTCCAACCACCCGCTAATACAAAAAGAAGAAAACACAAAAGATGAAGAAAAAAAGTTGATGGTGATGATGATGATGACGAAGAAGATGCTGATGATAAAGAAGATGATGATGATGATGGTGGTGGTGGCGAAGAAGATGATGATGAAGATGAAGATGATAACGATGAAGAAGAATACGATGATGATGATGAAGAATATGATGAGAATTGTGATGCTGATGTTAATGATGATAAAGAAGAAGATGATGAGGATGATGATGATGATGATGGTGGTGGTGGTGATGATGATGATGATAAAGAAGATGAGGATGGTGATGAAGAAGAAGACGAAGAAGAAGAAGAAAAAGAAGAAGAAGAAGAAGAAGAAGAAGAAGAAGAAGAAGAAGAAGAAGAAGAACAAGAACAACAACAACAACGACGACGACGACAGTTTTAAAGCAAAAAAGGTCCTGGCATAAAATTCAGTTAAAACCATTTGTTAATGAAAGACGAGTGTTCTGATAAGTAAACAAACCACAGACTGACAGGTAAGTATACAGCCGAAAGCACTTAACCTGTTTTCTAATCCTTTGATATACTCTGCAAGTCCATTAAGACGACAGTTAAATTCTAATATACCTACTTTTAAATGAAATGAGAAAACGAAGCCGAGTCACGAAATGTGCTATAGTAAGTCAGCTGTGAAGGCGACATTTAAAAGATATATTCTACTGATGGAGTGGTGGAAAATTTAATTTTCGAAAAAATAAATGTATATACTAAATAAAACATAATCAGAGTCAAACTGTAAGTTTGCTAATGACATCAGGAAACAGGTGATACGATTAATAAAAATAACAACTTGATTTGTCAGTCTATGTGATATTGTGATTAGTTATAAATGGAGTGTAAAATTGAACCGTAATAACAACAATGTAAAGAGCAATCTACTCGTGTAACCTTAACATGATTATAGTGTGTAACAGCTTAAACCCAGACAGCTACCATGCACGTAGTTGATATTTATATATTTTACTTTAATTAAAGAGTAGATCTTATAGTCCACCTTTAATTAAAACATAAACCTTTCAATCAAGTAAGGTCAATTGATTAGGCTTACAGATAATTTTAGACAGAAATATGTGGAATAATGAAATGGAATTGCCTTTAGTGTAAAACATGCACTGGTAGCAATGATCTGTCTATCTACCAGCCAATAACATTTCTCATCCTTAGGATGAGGAATGTGCGTGATATTTTAAATGATATTTGCATTATATAATACACATACCTTATCAGACACGACTGTTTCGTTATGGACATATACTGGTGATTATTCTACACATACCTCCACTATCCTAACACTAGACTAAAATAAGGGGATCTATAGGAATCAACAACGAAAACGCAGTACTCAAAAGAAGTCGTTAGGCGAGCCATAAACATCCCCATGCCACAAGACGCTGACAATTTTTTACCCAACATGATACAAGTCATTCGAGAGTATTGTTTAATGGACCCGTGTACCAAAAACAATGCGCTAAAATTAACCGCTTGTGGACACATAATGACATTAACAATAACCAAGTCCGAGAAAACCAGCGACGCAATGGGATCACAACGCCCTTAACAGAATTCTCATACAAAAACACCGTGATTGTTCTTTTTAACTCTCTAAAAATAGAAAAGGGTGAGCTAAACCTGGTGAGATTAAAGCTCTTAGATCTTGGCTTACATACAACATATATTTTTACCATCTTGAGTTAATATGTGCGCGCGGTACATTAATTGAATGTCTGTCTCATTGGAAATTTAATCGATTCTACTTCCTACGTCGAGACATTGACTCTATAAGATACACCAGGGCATCCTGTTTCGCACTTCTTTCATTTGCTTTTCTGTGGCTGATAGGTCACCCCAAATATTCGCGGAAATTAATGCGCGATGGCCTGGCAAGGCGTACGAGAGTTATAAGTCTCATCCCCTATAGAAACTCTCGCGAGAATACGACTGATTGATTGGTTGACTGGTAGTTCCGTTGACTACTGCAAGCAGCGATCGCTTCAATATGTCACAAGAGTCGTCAATTTTTTGACTGATCGTTAAAATATTTGAATAGTTAAACAATTTACTGGTTGATTAGAGACTTAATTAATTCTTGAAATACAACTAAAAGTGATCAATATGCTAACAATTTTTCCTGTTGTTGGAAACACAAACTATATGACATTGTTTGGTAAAAATAGTATGATTTGAGGCGATGAGCGGAGGTCTGAGAGAACAGACGTTTGGCCAATGTTATAGAAGTCTAAGGATTATAGGAGAAATTCCTAACCTCGGCTCGACTTCAATAACACAACAAACGTCTATCAATTATTAAGAGAGTTTATTTTTTTATATAAGGATATAAGATAAGGAGAGGATAAGACAAAGAGAGATAAAATACACAATATGTATTAAGTTTCACAGCATGCGTCAAAACTTGGGCTCGACTGATATAAACTATTGTCTTAACAGAGGAATTTAATAAAGATGCTGGTTCCTTCATATAGTACTTATTACGCGTTCAAAACCCTGTGGGGGCAAGCAAATATTTCTCTTTATTTATTCAGTGTATACAGAAATTCTGAATATATGAAGAGACAAAAAATGTACTTGCTTCCAGCCGCTTTAGATATTTTAAATGGGAATATATTCTGAAATATATATTCTGATATATATAATTTTAAAAGCAATCACACTGGAACGGGGATGTAGATTAAATAAACCTTAATCTCGAGTTGTGTTATGGGTAACCTACAGACATCTCAGGGGAGAAAATCACCATTAATATAGTGTTCAAAATATTGTTAAAAATGTAAAGCTAACAAGATATTCAGCCCCTTTACGCCCCAAAATCGCCCCCCCCCCCCAAACACAAGCAATTAACATGCATTACACACACATGTTTACATATATTTAGGGTATAGGTTTAATATTTGCCAGTATTACTCATTGTGTAGTAACAACTTGCACAATTATCATATACATAACGTGACATTAGCTATATAAAGCAGTATGAATGCTGTAGCCACAATATGTATAGAGTATAGATTGTACAAATACTGTATTACTTACCTTACATAAATAATATATAATAACGAAATACATACGGTTTTGTAAAGCGCCGTTGAGAAGTAAGAAGTCATATAAGACGGAAAGACTTGGTATGGATAACAACTTCTTAGTTCATTGAACACACTCTTGCTATCTCACCCCGCCGGATATCAGGAATATACTCAGCAGGATCCCTGTGTTAATTTGTACATGGCTTTTCCCTTTCAACTGTTACACTATACACCGTAATGCAACATGAACCATCGTGTAGCATATGACTTTATTTTACTGTCACATCTAAAGGTTATTTTTTATGTTAAGGTTTAGTTTAGTGTTAGCTTTACAGCTAGGTTTAGTGTTAGCTTTACCGCTAGGTTAAGTGTTAGCTTTACCGCTAGGTTTAGTGTTAGCTTTACCGCTAGGTTCAGTGTTAGCTTTACCGCTAGGTTTAGGGTGAGCTTTACCGCTAGGTTTAGGGTGAGCTTTACCGCTAGGTTTAGGGTGAGCTTTAAGGTAAAGTTAAGGGTTAGGTCAAGTGTTAGGTTTAGGGTTAGGGTTAGTGTTGGGTTAAGGGTAAGGTTTAGTGTTAGGTTTACTGCTAGGTTTAGTGTTAGGTTTCGGGTTAGGTTTAGCCGGTCAGGTTAAGAGTTAGGTTTATGTTATGGCTAGTGTTAGATAAAGGTTAAAGGTTAGGTTAAGTGTCCGGTTTATATTAGAAGATGAACAAATCGCGTTTGTCTCACGGATATACCGGTTTTGTCATATGGGGCGGTGATGCACTTCCAATACTAAAGGGCAATTGCGATAGAAAAGTAAAGGTAAAAAAACCCTGCTCTTTTGTAAAACGACTGGTCCTCCGTAGCTGACTGCGTGTATATACTTCTAAATAAAGCATTCCACTAATACCGGACCCACTCACACGTGTGAATAAAAATAGAAAAGAACAACACTTCACAGTGGTGTGACTCAATCAAATTGTTTCGTAATACCTATGATATAGTATACAATACAATCAGTTATCAGAGCTAGTACTAAAATGTACTAGTCGTTAATTTTTTTTTACCTAGAACAATAAGACCTTAATAAACGGGACCATACAGGATATGTGTTAGTTATAAGTCTAAATTAGTTTACTTTGACAATGTCATATATTAAAGGATTATAACGAAAGTGCGCTCGCACGATAAATAGGCCATACTATGGAGTCCGAAAGAGGACATGTCACTCCCGTTGCACATATAAAACGCCAGGAAGCGAGGTGTCCTCTCTCGGCTTCCACACCATACTGTCAGGAGTACGCATTGTACATAAGTAGGCTGGGGTCATTTTGGACGAACCTCTTGAGTTCTAAAAGCAAATTAACACGATTTGTATAGTCTATACACGGCTATTTTCATTAAAGGTTTTGTTTGAGCACGACTTTGACTTTCAGTGTAATAACGAGATTAGCTTTGTGCTGTATTGTAAAAGTTCAAACTGATAAATTTAAAAAAACTTCCTTTAAAACTATACTGGAGGTATAAAAATTAACTGGGGTTGATAACACGAGGGTAGATTCACTGTGCTTGATATAAATGGTATGCAGAGATTCACATTACTTTGGAGCGGAATCCCATCAAGTGGGAATAACCTCAAATTAACTGGTTTTACATGCACTTAAGGGGTGATTCACTTGCGGGAAGATGGACAATATCTGGTGGTAGTAATTAGGCCAGATTTACATGAACTGTTGGTAGAAACATGAACTGGTGGTAGATTTACATGTACTGTTGTTCGATTCACATGAACTGATGGTCAATTCACATGCACTGGTACCCGATTTACATGAACTGTTAGTAGACTTACATGAACTGTTGGTAGATTTACATGAACTGGTGGTAGATTTACATGTACCGTTGGTCGATTCACATGAACTGTTGGCTGATTTACATGAACTGATGGTCAATTCACATGAACTGGTGGTAGATTTACATGAACTGGTAGTCGATTTACATGAACCGGTGGTAGATTTACATGAAGTGGTGGTCGATTTACATGAACTGATGGTAGATTTACATGAACTGGTGGTCGATTTACAATAACTGGTGGTCGATTTACATGAACTGGTGGTCGATTTACATGAACTGGTGGTCGATTGACATGAACTGGTGGTCGATTTACATGAACTGGCGGTAGATTTACATGAACTGGTGGTCAATTTACATGAATTAGTGGTAGATTTACATATACAGCTGGTCGATTTACATGAACTGGTGGTCGATTTACATGAACTGGTGGTAGATTTACAT
Source organism: Mopalia ciliata (assembly GCA_034783835.1). Lineage (NCBI taxonomy): Eukaryota > Metazoa > Mollusca > Polyplacophora > Chitonida > Mopaliidae > Mopalia > Mopalia ciliata. The sequence continues at coordinate 12,790 of JAVFBW010136659.1, forward strand.
GAACTGTTGGTGGACTTACATGAACTAGTGATCGATTTACATGAATTGGTGGTCGATTTACATGAACTCGTGGTCGATTGACATGAATTGATGGTAGATTTACATAAACTGGTGGTCGATTTACATGAACTGGTGGTAGATTAACATGAACTGGTGGTCGATTTACATGAACTGGTGGTAGATTCACATGAACTGGTGGTCGATTTACATGAATTGGTGGTCGATTTACATGAAGTGTTGGTCGATTTACATGAACTGGTGGTCGATTTACATGAACTGGTGGTAGATTTACATGAAGTGGTGGTCGATTTACATGAACTGGTGGTCGATTTACATGAACGGTTGGTAGACGCACATGAACTGGTGGTCAATTTACATGAATTGGTGGTCGATTTACATGAACTGATGTAAGATTTACATGAACTAGTGGTAAATTTACAAGAACTGGTGGTCGATTTACATGAACGGTTAGTAGACGTACATGA
>JAVFBW010136681.1:0-13269 GCA_034783835.1 Mopalia ciliata
GTCGGCCACTCAGCCAACTAGTCTTCTACAAAAATACATTGTTACAGTGGTTGAATTCTAGATAGCCGTCATTCATCACTCCTCTGATGAGTGTCACAGCTCCCAAAGCGAATATATCGAAAAGACGTATAATATCCACTTTCTAAATAACACAAAAATCATTTCTGTTCATTTAGCTTTGGGAGATGCGCCACTCTAAGGGGTCACTGGTTCGACCCTCGTAAGAGTCTCTGTGTAATAAATGATGAGCTAGATTCAGTTCAAAGTAAGGAAGTGCTAAAACAGAATATCGAAAAACCTATTTGTCCAATAAAACAATCAACTTGGCATAAGATGGCTCTTAGAATCGACATCGTACTGATAGTTAGATCCATGTATGAACCTGTCTTTGAGAGTTTGTTAAATAACGTCTTTTCTGAAATTAAACCAACTAACCAATATATGTACCGAAACGATTCTGAAATGCACCTTGTATGGGTCGTTTTGAAATTCGAGATATATCAAATTGATTATGTGCTCCAGAATGACAACCAAAATTCTGTACTATATATGTACAAAAAATACCGTGATAAAGCCATTGGCATATTAAGCTGTAATTTATTTAGCTCAGGGGTTGACCTAAATGAAGTCAAAACCGTCTTTCGGTCTATATGATTTTAGTCAATGGCAAGTAAAAATTTATAATCCACTGAATAGATTCAACATATTTATGCCAAACCTATTTACCAGGGATTGACCTTTATAAAGTCAAAACCATCTTGCCGTTTGGTTGACTTTAGTCAATGGTAAATAAACAAGTTTGACCCACTCGATAGATTCAACATATTTATGCAAAATCTCTTGCATTTCTAAAACCTTTTATTTAGTTTTATACGCCCACACATTAATGTGGATATTTCATTCACATGGCGTCGTGCCAGCCTAATGGACGAAGAAAACCAACCCCAAAACCACTGGTTATAAACAAAAACATCACAGGGCAAATAGAGGACATTCACAGGACAATACAAAGACATCACAAACATGTTCCTTTTAAGCTCAAACAAGCACCAGGGCAACAGAGGCTCTCTCCAGCCATACGCCAATTCCTTATGCAATTGTATGAAACTTGCATGGTTGTGTATATCAGCATGTGGAAGAAGCCCATCGAAATTCAGAGTTTTCCATATTTACTGAGTTATTGCCCTTTACTTTGAAACCTTATGGATACTCTACTATCGATAGCCATTAAATACTTTAAAACAAAATTTTATTTTTTCCTTTATCAGGTATTTGATTGTTGCCCTTTGCGACTTTTTACGTTTCTACAGTGCACACACACTAATTTGCATATTGAAATTTGAAAGGCAAAAGGTTAATATGTTCCATATCTTATATTCTGGAAACTTAATATATTTAATAATACTGTTAAGCGATTGTTACAAACAGAAGGATGTGTTGCGACCATCACTCAAGCTCATGTCCCCATTGTCAAATACAATGTATATCCAAAATTTAGGCTGTTCTCGATATATATCTGTTCCTGGCTATTTTTTCTTAATTCATTTGCGCATTTTTATTATACTTTACCCGATTGATACACTTGCCATAAGGGTGCATCGCGGCCAACACTCAGGGTTTGTCCTTAAGGTCAAGGTCATATATCTACATTCAATTAGTTCATGCATTTCTTGAAAAATATAATTGTAGTTTATGAACAAAAATGTGTCATGTATAGTTGAAGATTTGCATGTTTTCGAATTGCTTCTTCCGTTTCCCTGCACCCTTTACTTCGGAGAAACCATGATGATGAACCGGTCGATCCACATAAAATTTAATTTAGTTCATAAAAAAAAACATTTTACGATTTTCATTGGTGATGTGGGCGTATTACGATCACCATCTCTGCGTCACGTCCTATGACTCGGCATTCAACTTTTTGGGCCTAGTTTGGAACAGAGAGGAATCCTCTAAATACCACCGGCATTCCAAGCAGGTTGACCCGCGAACAGAAACCGGTGTGGTATATTCACCGGGTCCGATAATAAAAAAAATGAAATTTTAGTCTACATTCTAGAGAAGAAAACGACAAAATAGTATTATAACAACATTGATATAGTTTTATGATGCTGAGAAAGTACGCCTCAGACTAATTTTGTTTTTTAACACAACTTCTTTGGTTGCATTTATAAATATTATTTCCTCTACGCTAATTGGTTTTAGTAACTTATTGACCAACACTGCTTTCAGAATATCTCTTTTAGTTCATGAATCATGAAAAAAATGGCTCCAATATTTGTTTGGCCATGTCGCTGAATTCAAATATTGGGAGATTTCAAAGAGACAAGAATGAAAGAGATTCTACCTTTATCAAGTACAGACAAATTAGTCCTAATTTTCACACAGAAGCTTTTCCATGTTGGGTTGGACTAAACTCCCCAGAAACAACGAAAACGTAATTTTTTGTTGAAAGCGAAATGTTTTCTTATATCATAAGGTCTTGAAGATACAATGTGTATTTTGTGTTGTATGTTGTACAGGGCAAATAAAAAAGCAAAATTCTCCTCTCTTTCGACACATTTCTTGTACATGTCCAAAAGCTGGTTATAAAATTATAATTTGACTCTATCATCAGTGTGGTATTTCGTTTCAAATAGGTTGTCAACAAACCAACAAGTTACATTGTGTGAAACGGAGAAAACCAAATAATTACGATTTGTTTTTCCGTTTCAAATTTATTGGGAGCATACAAAACAATAACAGTTTCTTCTAAATATATTTCCATCAAACAAAAGCATTATAATGTGCACCACTGTGCTGTTTTGTTTAAGTGATATATCATTCACATAGCAATGACTTTTCCAGTTCCTAATGCCTAAATAAATACGATACAAACACCAAGGGGAAGCTCGTTTGTGATGGCCAGGTTCAACTGGCAACACCCTCTCGTCAAGTCCGCTGAGAAAACTAAATCTGTTCAGATCTGTTCAGGCAATAGGACGTCCAGCTTTCCGAAGATGCACAGGTATATACCTACCAAAGATGTGGTATTTCTCTCATATAATTATGCAATTCAACATATATAAGGGTGTTATCACCTGTGCAGATTAACAATACAACAGATAAAAACCAGTACTTCCTTCGTGTAAAGACTACAGGTATAATCAACATTTGTAAATATAAACACAGTAAATGTAGTTTTAAAAGTACAAAGCTACCCATGATGACTATTTGTAGTAAAGGTCAGACATTTTCTTATTAAGTTAACATGACTTCGTATTAAAGCTTATTTGAAATTATGAAATTGGTAAAGTCTATAAATAGTTAACTTATTCAGCCGTTAAAATGTGTTTGCATTGTTCAATGGATAGAAAATATGTTTTTCGATGAACTTCAAGAGTAAAATAAATGAAACTAAGGATAGAAATATTATATACAGAATCATCTCAGATGATGCTTCTCACATTTATCTCTGGATCAGATCAGGATTATGACAAAAATCAAATCCATTATCGAATATATGGTGTTGGCGGCATGAAGGAGACATCATCGGTCAAAACATTCCTTTGTATACTCTTCATGATCCCTTTCGACACAACATACAACTTTATTCTTTACTGTCACGGAGCTGTACAGCCATAGCAGTTTTTTCCATAGAGTAGTCTTAATATTAGTTAAATGCCTCCTGCATACTGGTGAGCGTTAGTTGTTTGGCATTAAGACGCTTCTGGTTATGAAATATAGATTCATCGAATGAAATAAATGAATGATCAGTTGAGATTTCCCCAGATTAAATGATGTGATATACAGGATGACACCTTGAGTAAAAAAGCTATGTCTGATGTCAAATTTGTACAACATTTGTCCGTTTCTGAAGCTCAATAGGGTCAGTGGTTGACAGGACATACTTAAGATTATCTTGCAATACTGAGTTTCCGCTTAACCCTACATAGCCGTCGTTGCACCTTGCTCAGACAGTGCATGACTGCTTGGGCTTTCTTGCACACTTCTGGTGGGGTTACTGTGCATTACTGTCTCTGGGCTTTCATAAGATCCATTATCTGTGACGTCGACCTCGCAGCTATGGTTCGCGTTACCTTTTAAAAAAATAGAGTCGAAATAAAGTTTTAAAACTCATAGCAATTAACAGGGCCTAATTGCCCTGGATTTGAGAGGCTATTAGGAATGGTGTAATTTAATACTTCGTAGTTCAATATTGGTTTCCGTTAAAAACCAACTGGGGAACATAACAACTTTGATTTGAATTTTAACAACTTACGATTCATTTTGGTAACATTGGGATAGAGGTGTTTTTCCGGTTCCTGTAAATCGCCGTTGGATACTTTTTGTGCTATGATATGTTCCACCCATCCATGTCCATATGACTCCAGGGGGTAAGCTGGTTCTCCATGTTTGGGTATGTCCAAACCTACAAATATTATCCCATTTTATTTAATACAATGCTTTGTTTATATAAAAAGGTTGATGGAATAATGCAATAGTTCTGAGCAGATAAAAGTGTCTAGATGGGGCTGATTATAGGCGAATTATTACATTTTAAATGCAAGTTTATATATTGACTTATTTTAGTTATCCCTTACTGCAGTACATGGTGTTATTAACAAAAACGGCTTTTACCATGACCCAAGGAGTAACGTTAAACTAGCAAAGAATGTCCATAAGGTATTTTATTTCATTTACTGACTCAACCTTGGGGTTATGGCGGCACCATCTGCCTTATATTAACTCCAAACGGGAAGGCAGTAGTTCTGTATTTGTGAAAACTCACTAACAAACCTTTGTGTTCCACATCGGCGCTAACTCGCAACAGCTTTATGGATTTCAGAATAAAGAACATGATCAAACAGAGACTTCCTGTCCAGGCCACTATTGCAGCCAATCCGGCCAAATTCCAAGCAAGACCCTGTATGTATTACAAAACATTATTTCTAATCGGGTTTGTACATAGTTAGCAAGCAATGGCTTTTTTTAAGTAAACATAATATACCAGCACTTAACGAATTTAGTGCCAACATTTTAATACCGAGAACTTCAAACTTGAATTTAAGAACAGAAAATCAGTGGTTACTGTGTAGACACAAAGACATGTGTGAAGAGTTGGTTACCAGCTTATGGAGTTTTAATCGACTTGACTTTAATCAATATTACGTTGTATCGTCGAATAGCTGAGCGCAGTCAAATGACAAGTTGAAGGGCTTACCATTCCTGATTTGACAGTTGGATTGACGACGATACCGTAGTCCGTGTTGAACAGACAGACAGCAATTAATCCCCATGTACCACCTCCGAAGTGCACTATTGGATTTAAAGCAAGTATGTTTGATGTGAGTAGCAAATGGGTGGATGGGTGAAATAAAGCATTTATATGATTGACATAGCAGCTCATAATAAATTTGACAGTAGTAGGGCCGCAATGTGCGAGGATTTAGTATTTGGGTCGGTACCGACGACCATATTCGATTAAAGACTACCGAGATTTGCCATGGTTGGAATCGGCACTGTGGTTTAGGTTTTGACGATTTCCGTCACATGTTTATCTTGAAAATGAGTCTCGGTTGAAGTATCAAACAAAACCAATTTGTCTGAACTAAATCCTTTGTTATCTAGCATCTGTGCCCCTTTTGACAAATCACCTTCCAGCCTTTGATTGAAAAGCTGGAAGATAAGTTGTCAAAAAGGACACGGACCATCTAAAACAAATACCGGTATGATATATAGGCCTACTTCCGACTTTTAAATGCCACTTAAATAATCTACACTTTGGTCACGTTAATGTTGAAAGTTAACGTTTACAATTTCTTAGCTTTTTTAATTTAGTCCATACTGTCACTAAAGCTATAACAATCTGCCCAAATAATAACGTACCTGCAACAGCATCCAACGGGTCGTCGATTTTCAATTTGAGGACAAACCACGACAAGAACTTGAAAAAGAAAGCCGCCAAAGCTCCGGTAACTGCTGCAGCCCATGGGTACATAGAGTCACAGCCAGCACATATAGCCACCTATAAACACCACAACGTCATATTCATTTAAAACGAACGGATGTGTAATATTTTTATCACATCCATTTATAGATATAATGTAGATAAGTTTCGAACAAACAAAATTTATGTTTTTAGTAAATATAGCAGAAAATTCAATTAGGGAATAAACATGTTGTATTCCGTGGTTTGCCGCCGTTAATGCTAGGTTTTACATCGAAAATTCAGTTTTACCGGTCGATGGTCAAGCGGATATCTGCGACAATGGCATGGTTATTCCGATTCCAATCCATTTCGAATCGATGTTGGAAGCGAAAGTTTAAAAATCGACAAAATACGAATCTTACAGCTGATGTCAGCCAAGGACTTGTTTATCACTGGATGAAATTGTGTTGTATCGCAATGGAATATAATTTTCGAAACTCCCAATAAATACCATTTGTTTCCTGTTGAATTTTCACAAACAAATTATCCGAAATATTAAAATAAAATTCCAATTTTTAAAATATATGGGATATTTTGCGAGCAGAGAAGCCAAACAAGGTTTTATTCTTTAAATGGACTTTCTAGGCAATGAGTTACGTGTAGCGTTTGATTTATGTTGGTTGCATCAAATGATTTAGATATATTAAGCGAATTGTGGGCTTTGATCAGTTGATTATATCACAGCAAAATTGTGTTTTATTATTTTATTGCTACAAAGTTCCCGATTGTGCTTTTGTTTGTGTTTGCCTATCCCTCTGGTATGTTAGTCCCAGATTTGCCTAAGTAATAGCTATTCCTAATATTCAACATGGAAGCATGAGAATAATTGTTTGATTAAATGATCCACATGGATATCAAGGAGCAATACACATTTTGTTCTTAATAACACATAATTTCCCACGTTTTGGCAAGTCATTGTAATGGTAAATGTTAATTAAGGTAGGGTAATATACCTTAAAAGACTTACCATTCCAGCTAGAGCCCCATTGATGGTGAGCAATAAACTCCACCTGGAATTACCCACTAATTTGTTGACAATTAGAGTTACTATTGCGGAAAATGATCCTGATATGATGGTGTTTTTGACTGCCTTAGCCACTGCCTCCCCATCACCCTCTTTAGAGATTGAGGCTTGTGAACCACCATTAAACGCCAAAAATCCAAACAGCAGTATAAAACCTCCCATTGCAGCTAACTTAAAAAAAACCCAAATCAAACACACCATATATAGCAGATATTATAGGAGATAAAGCGAAGAACAGTAACAAAAAATTGTAAAATATATAAATTACGTTTTTTTTATTAGTTACTTACTTCCCATTATCTTACAATTCACAATAATCTATATAAATGCATTCCCTTTATATCCTAAATATACCTTTTTTTTCTCAACATTGTGTCTTCGAGTGAATTATTGACAATATTATGAGATGTGATTGACAGTAAGGGGTGTAACCAAATGACCATACCGGAACAGAATGACCTCGAATATTGGTGACTTGACCGTTCGCAAACCGACCAATGCGTGGACCTAGAACAAGGGCGGCTACGAATGCTGCGGTTCCCCCAACAACATGGACAACTCCGCTGCCGGCAAAATCCTGTCAAGAGAACAGTTATAAACGTATAACGAATACGAATACTACACTGGCAGTTTCAAAAACAGGGCAGGATGATGTTGTACACTTTGTTTCGTAGGTTGGGCATTTGTGGTGTACACAAATAGTTATTTCCATACCACCACAATGAACAGACCCTAGCATATCAACATTCAGTTTGCAAAAAGAATAGTTACGAAACTACGGTTATGTATAAGCCTTGTTTTGTCAATGCATGAGTAAATGATGTCTGTTTTGCATATCCGTATATATACCTACCTTATAAGCCACAACATAATAATTTCCATTCGGGAAGGTGTAGTTCCCACCCTTGTAGAGCCATCCGTTTGTATCCCAAGCCCAATGAGTGACAACAGGGTAAATGAAACCTGCAAAATGAATGTCAGTTTTGATATCTCTTAGGGACTATCTCGTCTAGTGCATTCCCACTGTATTTTATAGTTTCCTTTGCGCATAAAAGTAATTAAAGAAAAACATAAAAGACCATTGAGAATCTCAATTATATGTTTGACCAATCAGTATTGAATACTTTATAGTGGTTTAATCCCCCAGTGGAATAATAATACAGGACTGAACTTCCACTGGTGAGAGCCTTCCAAAGAATAGTTAACTGTTTGAACAAGATATATATTTATAGAACAATGGTATGAAAAGGATAACACACAATTCTGGTACCACAAAATACATTAAAACTGAATTTACATATTTACTTGACTCAGAGAAGCACAATATAAAATAATTTATAACGATATTTGTTGAATTTATATGGCATAATAAATCAAATATAGTGATGATCTGGCCAGATGATACAACTTGTTCTGAGTAATTAACAAAAAATAGTGGGCATTGTGTTTAATGAAAAAGTGTAAACTATAAAGCTGTGTTAATAAATATTAAGAAATCCACACTTACATGTGAGAGCAAAACTGTATACCAGATATGCTACAAAATGACATCTCTCGGCCACAGCCCCGGACACTATCGTGGCGGCTGTAGCGGCGAATACATACTGGAAAAACATGAAGGCGAAACTGGACTCCTTGAGCCATGAAGAGGCGAAGTTCGAATATCCGATGAAAGCATTGCCTTTATCTCCGAATGCGAAGGCATAGCCTAATGTCCAGTAAGCGATCCCAGCAACAACTGTAAAAAATAAAATAATGGGTTTAATTAATAAGTGCTAAAAAGTTGATTTGTGTCCTAACACTGCATTGTCAGACCTCCAGCAGAATATACAGATGTTTTCCAGACCTATTCACAATCTCATTTAGTTTTACACAAGGCGGACTTAAATTCAAAACCCTCTGACAAGAAGGCGTCAAAACGAAACTCCATATCAAATTTTTCGCCTGATTGAAATAACGAAAACTGTAATGTAGTTGTGATATGACTAGAATTTCCGTTGATATGTGTGGCATATCACCCTATTCAGTCCTCTTTCAAAAAGTATGCACACGGTCTAAACTTTCTGACCACAAATCAGTTACAGGCTCTGTAAAGAATCCTCGCTGTAATTTAATATGTTGCACTGGGACTTACTGTATCTTAAGGTGCAATATTCGGCAAATTGTGCTATTTAGACAATTATTGTTTTCCTTCAAGCATGGTCGAGATTTTCTGATGTACTTGTGTCACTTTTTAGAAATATATATTTATCTTGTGATTGGCATTTGGACTACACAAAAGTGTTTCCTAGAACATGTCATTTGATTCGAGAGAATACCATTTAAAAGTGTTGCATCATGACATACTTGAATATTATTTTACAGGTATTTTCGACATAGTTTCAGCAACAGCTCTAGGCCTCTACTTTACTTGATTTTAGTCAAATGTTCGTTGAAAGTATTATATACATATACAACGTTTTTTAAAGAAAGTCGAGTCGATGTTTCATTTGAGTATCTCACATAGCAAAGTTAACCGACAAAATGTACTAGGTGGGAGGAAAAGCAGACAATTGAACCTGCGACTGACATACGTTGTCACAAAGATTTCAACTTTTTAATTTTCAATTTAAATATGTTATTTTTATTTAAAACCCAGGGGCTAAAGTGTGTTTGTTTGATTGGGGTTTAACGTTATACTCCAAAGTATATCATTTATATGAAGACGGATGTTCTATTCAACACTTTACCATGCCTTATTATGGTTGAATACCAAGAGCCAGAAACCTTCCAAATTCCACTAGTGCAAGTAGTGAACAATATCGTCGACATGGTTTTTCTTTGTTAAGCATACCTGGATTTTGTGTTTAATGTGTTTGTTTTTTTCAGGCAATAGTTAAAAATTTAATGCTGCGTTCCAACTATCACGATTGGCCGCACGATTGAAATCGTCGTCTTAATCGTTGAGTGATCGTGGTGATCCCGACAGATATTATCAGCTATTGAGGTCAGCCGTGGCAATTATATGAATCGTAGGAAAGTTTGGGTTCGTTAAAAAAAATTCTAGAATCAATATGAGTAAACGTCAATGGGAATAATCGCGTCATATCGTTTTGGATTATAACAAATTTTTTAACATGAAATTGAACAAACGTGACTCTATCGCATGCAAGCACACCATCGTATCAGAACGTATCACCTCGTATCTGAACCTGATATTTCAGAGAAGTTCCACGATCGGCTACGAATGCTTTATCGTCGTGTTCATAACACATCGCAAGGCAGTGGGAGCCTAGCATAGCACTCCACCAATACAGTTGTTTTAATAGCATGTCTTATCTGGTATAAAAAAAAAAACAAACACGATTATAAAGCTATACTTACAGACATCGAGCAAATTTTTTATGAGGATATTTGTGGAGTTTTTACTTCTCACGGCACCTGCCTCCAGGAAGGCAAACCCGCATTGCATAACTGAAAACAAAACCAAGGATTACAGCTACATGTGTTGGAAGATATTTATAAATATATTTTTTTCTCTCTCTCAAAGTAATCCAGTTTAAAGATGGTTAACAGTTTTCGCCGTGAATAAAAAAAAAAACGATACCAAAACAAAACAAAATGTCAGTGTGGTTATTTTTTAGAAGTGAACACTAAATATAGAAGCATCGTTTTGTGAGTGAATGCGGCAACATTTTGAACAAAAGTCGAAAACAAATTGTTTGTGCAATCTGCCAAACCCTCGGCTGACTCAAATACGGTTTGATCGTGTTTTAGAGACGGATAGGGGAAGAGAGGTGGGAAGAGAAGAGGGAGAGAGAGCAAGAGGGGAGAGAGAGAGAGAGAGAGGGAGAGATAGAGAGAGAGAGAGAGAGAGAGAGAGAGGGGGAGGTAGACGATAAAGGGGGAGGGGAGTAAAAGCATGACTTTTGTGACATGCATGCTTCATATGCTTTAATAATTCGACAGCCCTGGTTACATGGTATGAGTTGCTTTATTACAATCGCATGTAAAAAGGACTACGTGATAGAATCAGTATATCTCCATTGTGAAGCTCTTCCATTATATAATATATAAAACACCCCAATTAAAATGCTTCGTTAAATTCATGTCTCGTTCGTTGTCGTATTCGCCACAATACCTCAAATAGGGTAGTGATTAACATATCATATGAAATTTACAAAAGCGGAAGCATTTTAAAATTTTATTTAAAACTTGGATAAACCTTTAAAACGTAATATAAACCTTTATGAAGTCATAGTTGTGTAATCTGTTTACTAAACTGATGTTTAAATCGAAATAAACGTGGGATTAGTCAGGTGTTTCACATATAGAGAAGGTATCATAATCGCGTAATTGGCTTGTCTGTTAAGGCAGCTAGTAGCAATATATCATCATGACCTGGCCATCAAAGTTCAATAGATATAACAGAACTGTAACACGTGCATGCGGATCATTTTTGAAAAGCTGTGTGTAATGTTACCTAAAACATATAGCAGTATATTTTTAAATATACATATTTATATTATGTCTGGTATTGGGTTTAAACAAATACTGTAAGAAGTGTATGATAGACCAGTTATCTGAACACGTAGATGTTTAAAATAAATGTTTATACATACAATTATACAATGAATAAATGTTTGTTGTAATGTTTCCCAAGTCGACTCTGTATCCAGTACGATTTACGGAAAAGCATTTAATTACATCTATACATGTTTAATCCAGACTTTTTGAACTGATAAATCATTATTTATTCGAATTCTTGTTGATATCGTTTGAATTTTTTTTTACACCTTTCATATTGAAATAACGTGGAATGCACGTGCTGCTTATGAAAAGAATATACATTTTTTCTCGATAAATTTGGACTCATTCAGAAATAAAACGCAGGTGGATCTAAATCTGTAGAAGCTAAGTAGGCCTATGTAACAAATCAACGAAGCTTGCAATTATTTACACAGAAAATATACTTAATGAGATTTATATTTCTTTAATTTTTTACACAGATGTTTAATGTTTAAAATATCCAGGCAGACAAAATATACAATTTATAAATCGCAGGAGCTGGCAGCATAATATCAAGTCGTTAATTATTATGCAGGAAATGTTTAATTTAAAAATGCCTCGTTTTCAATATTTTTGTCAATGGTTTCAGTGAGGTGGTGTTTTCTCATCCTGAACATATATCCTGTAACCACCAGGCCCAACTAACATGAACAACTCACACTGGGCTTACAGTTAAACAGGGGCTATAGCCATCGGGCTATAGCATAATCCCGTTAATTTCCTCCGCTACACCTAACCTACACTAATTAGTCTATATCTGTAAAACGATACAGTCACCCTGCTTACTATATCTGTAAAACGATACAGGCATCTTGATTAAACATGATCGTTTTCCACAAATACAAAGTATGGTATAGTAGGTTATGGGTTTCTGAAATAAAAGTCCTTGATTCCAGTTAGCAATTCGTAATCAAAGTCAACGGCCAATCGAAATTTACGTCTTCAAGTGTTAGGACGTTACCAAGAACCTGCCGAGATCTGTGACTAGTAGAGTGGAAATAATATGACAGCGTTATACACTATTGTGTGAAAAATGCTTTGCAAGGTGAAATCCGTTCAGTCGTGAAACCCACAACCTCGACATGCAGGGCTACGTTGGGACTCCGACATCTACAGTTTAGCAAAATGAGTATGGACAGTCACCAAAAATCTTTCTTTTGGCTTCGGGTCCCCGTACGGTGTATGGTGGAAAATGCTTCACCAACAAAATGAGTACCGGTACTATACTCGGCTGAGAATGTGAATCAATGAAAATTCATGCTCAACCATAGACAACTTCAATAAGAATTTGTGTGCTAAATTTGTCAGTATGATATAAAACTTAAACCTCAACATACACAATGTTGCCAGTCAAGAGTGTACAGTGCTAAATAGCTGTTAAGAACTTGGCAAACGGCACTGATTCTAGACGCCATAATCACTGAGTGGTTCATGGCTAAATAAGAAACAATGTTTTATAAATATAAACCCTATGAGCTATTTACATCGACTGTATGTATTACTACATAGACTTCTCTCTGGATGTCTATCGGTTAACTAAACTAATTCGAGAGTAGGATGTATTCAGAAACTCTGCAGGGTAATCTAGAACATAAAATGTTTTTTTTTTTAAATTAATCAACATTCCTATGTCAGTGTGGTTAGTTTTTGGAAGTATATACTAAACATAGAAGCAGTGCTTATTGTTAAAATAAATATTTGAAGAACCCCCCCCCCCCCCCCCCCCCCC
>JAVFBW010136692.1:0-13269 GCA_034783835.1 Mopalia ciliata
AGCAGCAGTTGCTGAGATATAGTGATAATAAGAATTGTTATGGGACGAACGGACGGACGGACCACAGAGAGTGATGAGAATAGCCCACAGTCAAAATGACTGTGGGCTAAAAAGGTAACCCATTCCAATGATATTTTGTTCGCAGTTTCAAGACTGTTCAAGCAATAACTGTTAAACTGGCAAATAATCGTATAAACTTAACTCGCGGGATAAAAGCAGAAACTCGGGTTTTCTGAGGTTTTTCTTGAGCTTCAAAGAAAATTATGTGGATTAGGGGTCATTAGAAAAAAAAAATTTCACACGGCCTCTCTCCTATCAACAGGTATTAAATATCGTAGGAGAGTGACTACCGGTCAGTTCAAAAACAGAAGACCAAATAGCACAATGCTTAATTAAGTTTAATGTGTAAATCAGCAATATTTAATACCTAAAACACTCCTGCTGAAAGTCGCTGATTAGCCCAACCTTGGTGTATGGAGGTAAAGCTTGGTGTAAAGCGATAACGTTATTTTGTGAAGGACCATCACCTCAAATTGTTGACGTCACGTTAAACTAGAACTGCTTGATGTTGTACTCTATTGATGTAGCGTTTTACAATAAACAAGCCTGTACTTCAGAATACAATTTCTGGATAATCGCTGGATTTGTTCATGAGGTTAAAAGTGTGGTCTCCATATCGACGATTATAAACTAAGTTAGTTATAACTTAGTAAGTTATAAAACTTGTAACAGTACGTTTAATTTATAAAACTATGTTTTGGGTTTTTTTTAATAAAAATTATACTTTGCAGTGAGTTATCAACTTTGCCTTCATCTTCCATTTCCATTTAATTTTCAGTTTGTGATCAGCACCATATATTCGTAGTCCGCCAGAAGTTCTATTGATGGGAACACCAGAGAGCTTTGCAAGGATATGGACCTTTCCTACCATAGGTTTAAATGGGCACGCTGAGGACGGAAATGAAATGAAACATACCTACTGAGCAGGAGATTGAGATATGGACTACTACTTCCATGCCAAGCGCATTGAGGCGTCAGAGTTTTTCTCAAGTTAAACAAACTCCAGGAATCTGAAGTCCTGAAAGGTTAAGGACTGTGTTTCCTAGATTCTTGGAGTGAAGTTTACCAAACAGGATCAGCAGGATTAAAACGAAAAACTATTTATCAAAAAGTGCCTGGAATAATATGTCATTCCACACTATCTATAGCATCTCTAAATCAAGCTTAGGTCTGTTTTCCTGTGCTGTACATGGATGGTTCTGTGGAAGATGAAACTTATTAATGAGTGTTGTAAAAAGAATGATCCAGCATACAAAATCTCTATAATATAATACATGTATTTTAATGTGTGTTCACTTTTCCCATTAGGAACTCAAACCACAAAAAAAACAAGGGATATACTTGTTGAGATGTCACCTAAACCCAATCAACCATTTCTGTTTATTGTTGTATTCTTTTTTCTCCCAAGATATTTTTTAACAAAAGTGCTTACACTGTTTTACACATAACACAAGGCTTTTACAGCTGCTTCATCTTATGTCAGCTCAGTGGATTTTTGTTCAGTATTAAATTCTAAGTTAGTCAAATATATTATTTTTAAAAAGTTATGAGCAGCTACTGTTAGTGAGTTTAAGATTAACTTTTATACAATTTAACAAATAAATATAAACCACTATGAAGATAGTTCTGTTTTATTCTCTGTATACATGAAAAGAAATAAATGAGTTTTACAAAAATTAAATGAGTTTACAACAGAAATTAAATGATTTTTTAGAAATAAATGAGTTACAGAAATAAATGAGCTTACAGAAATAAATGAGTTGCAGAAATAAATGAGTTGCAAAAATGAGTCTTTAGAAATAAATATGTTATAGAATTAAACAAGCTTACAGAAACAATTGAACTTACATAATAGGGTAGCGTGTGTATAGGCAATATAAATTAATGGATGGCAGCATATGATATGAATTTAAATACAATATATACAAAGGAATCATAATAGCAAGATTGTTCAAAATTGAACATAATATTTTATGTAAATGAATGCCAAACATATCAGTTCAGTTGTTTGTTTTGTTTCTTTTATATATCATGTAATAATGTAATAAGATTGAATATATGTGCTATACAAAGTTGTAAGGCCTTTGTACGATTCTGCCACCCAACGTTTCTGACATTGTAATATGCTCATTTTCGTTCGGTGGATTAACAGCAATCAGAAATATAAGCGTTTGAGATGTAAAGAAAAATAAATTGTGTCTTTGTGCAGTTTGTGGGCCATTGAAAACCCACCCATCGAAAATTCATAGGAAATTTTGTCAAAAGTGTGAAATTCTCTATTCTTAAATCATAAAAGAGAATATTTTTGCCAAACATGGGTCATTGAAATTTGGTTTGTATTGTAGACGAGATCTTTTAAATTTTACAGTTAGTAAATTTCGTGAATGGTTATTCATTGATTATAATTTAACCTTTTCTTCGACCTCCTTACCTGTTTTTATCAACTGGCTGCATACAAGCAGCTATCATGTCCCACACTAATAACAGCTCTCTTTATAGTACTGTGATCAGGTCAATATGTGAAGGAAAAATCTTCAACAGTCATACAAAATAAGATACATAGATGGACAGCACAGCACAAAAAATTGTTTTGTGTGACAGTGCTGCTCAGTAAGTGCCACTTGTCCACATTATTTCATGAGATTTGACTCTCTGCTTTGAGAATAAGATTATAGATAGTAAAAACTTATGTGCAAATTTATTTTGAAAGAAAGTTATAGTCTCACTTAAAGGTTTGTAGATAGCCTATGTATGGCTATTGTCTATTAATGTGTCAATGTAACTTTGTAAAAGATGTGTTGGAATGGAAATTTAATGCATCTAAACATTATGTTATTATGAACATAATCACAATCACTCTCCATCTCTGAGCATTTGAATGTATGCACAACAGTGTTAGGATACACTTTAGGCGTTGATGTTTAAAGTTTTTGTTTGCTACTAAAAGACTTTGCCACTCAAGCTTTTCAGTGCCTCCAGAACCTTTGCCACTCAAGCTTTTTAGTGCCTCCAGAACCTTTGCCACTCAAGCTTTTTAGTGCCTCCAGAACCTTTGCCACTCAAGCTTTTCAGTGCATCCAAAGCCTTTGCAACTCAAGCTTTTTAGTGCCTCCAGAACCTTTGCCACTCAAGCTTTTTAGTGCCTCTAGAACTTTTGCCACTCAAGCTTTTTAGTGCCTCCAGAACCTTTGCCACTCAAGCTTTTTAGTGCCTCAAAGCCTTTGCCACTCAAGCTTTTCAGTGCCTCTGAAGCCTTTACGACTCAAGCTTTTCAGTGCCTATGAAGCCTTCACCACTCATGCTTTAGAGTGCATCTGAAGCCTTTTACCAAGATTTTCAGTGCATCTGAAGTCTGACAGACCCTTGTGTTTTAACACGAGGAGGCACAAATGTGCGTTTAATAGCAATGCATAATGGTGAATCCAATAACCAAAGAGGGTCTACATAATTGATTGGGTTAGCACAGGAAACATTATTTATCCAGAATTTTGAGGAAACTGGCTAAAATTTGTCTGAGGACGGTGAGGACAGTTAATCTGGCAAGCGGCATGCTTATTGCGCGTGTTGTTGAGTAGTGAAACTGTGAATGTTGATTACCAAACTCTTCAAAGCTAAAATAAACATTTTCCTGATCAGATGAAAAACAGCATGTTATCTTTACTCAACATGAACAAAAGTTATTTTTATAAAACATATTTTATATATTGCACCTGGATATAAAAAGTGCCAACTCTTTTATAAACATTATTGGTGAATCCTTGCTCACGTCATGTTCTGGGCACAGTTGTCTGAAGAATGACTAGTACTAGTAGCATTTACCAAACGAATTCCACAATAACTGTATGGAAAAAAGGCTTTAAACTGGGCATACCATAATAAATTCCAGACAGGGAATTTAAACCCGCTTATCACAATTGTACTTAATGCTTTAGGACTTAAAAACCATCATCTTTCCTTTGACAAAATGTTTTCTTTCTTGAAAAATCTTTTCAATGTCACATAAAGTTAGTGTTCCAAGTAGTGAACACCCCCAGTAATAATGCCCTTGTAAAACTTTGTGTGGATCGACATCACCTGTGACTAGGTGGACACCAGATATTACCATTGGTATCAGGAAGGTCAGTGTAGGGGATATCCCACATCCAAGGACGCTCTGTAAATATATACATTGTATTCTTTTAAATTTTTTAAAATCTTAAGCACAGTTACAATTTATGAGCCAAGTTGGGATGTTGATGAACAATGAAATGTGTCCCATATCAGTCATGTCTAGGGAAATATAAATATACTCCAGTTTCTAGTACATTGAAAGGATAGTTTCCTTGCATTTCTGGTATACAGTTTGGCAGATCTCACAGACATGTTACTTTTATGGTTGTTGCTTGTATGGTTGGAGTTTAATTTTAGTACTCATGGGTATTTCACTTATATGACGACAGAATGTCCTCTGCACACTGTTCCAGGGCCTGCTTGAGCCACATTGTGGGACTCACTCCTACACCAGATAGTGGACAGATGGACCCAAACTCCTGGATCATACAAAGCAGACATGCTAACCACAACCCCCAGTTATTTTGGAATAACGATTTTGAACAGCAATCCTGTTATTAAAGGGACTAACCTGTTTTGTCATAAGGTGATGGTGGTAGATCATAAGGTAGGGGTAGAATCACTCCATGTCTAGCTCTCTCTAATGTACTCAATGAGGAGGTTATATCAAAGGTCTTCCCATCTGTCTGTTAAACAAAGCAATATTAAAACATCTTTGAAAATCGCTTGTTTGTTGAATTGGGCTTAATGTTGTACTCGAGGTTATTTCACTTAAATGATGACAGATTGTCCATTTCAAATTGTTCCTGGCTTAAACACAGGGGACCACTGGGAGGAAAGCTTGATTGTTAAAGCCCCATCGTGTGACTTAACTCATGGTGGAACTGATGGACAACAGGTACAAAACCATGAATAGAACATTGAAGTAGGGTAAGACGGATTGTCCACTTCACAGCCTTAATACAGTGGAAAACCAAGAGGAAACCTCATAAAAACCACCCACGCAATTGCCGGAGTCACATCATGTGACTTGCTCATATACCTGATGGTCAAAAGGCGGACTCGAATGGAAGCATAAATTGAAGCATGTTCAGTTCAGGAAGCACACTCGCTACCACTAAGCAACCGCCGCCGGCTTCACATGTATGATAATAGTTATCATATTGGCTTGATTTTTTTTTTATAAAAGTCTTTTAAAATTACACTAATGTGAATTTCAAGGAGCAAAATTTATCAAATTAACATAATGACTGACTGTATAAACATTTTTAGATATGTGCTTACAAAATGTTTTGGAAGGAAAAGAACTCCAAGTTCATATGAGCGGATCATTAGCTGACTTCCCTTCTTCTCCAGGGCGCCCCAAGCCGCTTTAGACAGGTTCGCACTAGAAATAATTCATCAAAATTAGAAGCATAAATTTTAAACAATTTATAATAAATGTTATTTAAGTCATGATATAATACCACAAAAAAAATATAGATTCAATTAGAGCAAACAATTCTGCTTGTTGATAATGGTATCACCAAGTCACTATTAATAAATGGAGGTTGGTAGGAGGAAGGTCCCAGTGCTCTCAGGTAACATGAGCTGATACATTTGTGTTTATATTGCTTGTTTGTTTGTTTATTTAATTCGTGTTTAACATCCTACTCAAGGGTATTTCACTTATATGACGGCGACATCAAGGGTGGGTTTTATTTTTGTCCATTGAGCTGGCACACTATCATCACCTTTTGGTTTGAGGTTTAACACCGTACTCAAGGATATTTCACTTATATGCTGACGAATTGTCAACTTCACACCGCTCCTGGCCTTATTACGGCGATAAACCGAGAGGAAACTATTAAAAGCTACCCCTGTGATTGCAAGAGCCACATTGTATAAAATACCTCAAGAGTATACAAGTGGTGTACAGATGAAACAGATTTGGGTATTTTTTTAATACTTTCTACTGACCTTGTCACAAGAAACCATGCAGCACGCTTGTAATCAGGAGACACCCTCAGGTATGTTTTTATATGAGGTACAGCCCTAGATCTGCCACGCCCATCTGACTTCCAATGGCTGGAAACAAAATTTTTTAAAAGACAGCTGTAAGTTTTCATTTTGAACATTTGTTTTGTTTGTTTAATGTCCTATACTGTTTGGCCTCACGGCTGTGTATAATTCTCTTTAAATAAATCAAGAAAGAATTAAATTAACAGTAATCATTTCCTTTTCTAAAACAGTAGTTTATTGTAACAAGAAAAGCATGTAGCATTGTATGTAGTATTGAAAAACTTACTGAAAGAAGCTATGAAGGTAAGTCTGTTTCTTGGCCACATTGATACTGTAGGGAAGACAGCCCCCACCAGGGTACCCTTCTAAACTCAGTCTCACATTGTCCTTACTAGGAAAAATCTGAGAAAAGAATAATAAAATAACTTTCTTATACCATTAAAGTAATGCCAAAATCTCATAATAGCAGGTGGTTGGAGGGAGCTTCATGTTACCTTGGTGCTCTCAAGAGCTAATGGGGAACAGGAAGCTGATCTGTTTGTGGTGTGTGTATTGTGTCCTGTTGTTGTTCCGTATTTGTCCCCTCTTGTCTTTGTTTGTTGCCAGTGGTGTCAACAGTGGTTTCCTTCACCCAATGGGCTGGCACGTGGTCACATAAGTGAAATACCCTTGAGTAAGACGTTAAACACAAATGAGACAAGCAAACATACATGAAGTGGGGATATAAACCAATGAATTCATATCAGAGCTCAACACTATATACTCTAATTAAATGCTTGGTTATTGATTTTCCTTAAAAAATTGCTTGATTGGTGCTATAAGGGTGCAAAAGTTGTTCATTTATAGCTATAGAACTGCACTTTGTTATATTAGAGAAAATTGATATATAAACACAACTATGAAATGTGAAGTGTTTTCTAATGTTGGAAGACTAATGCCTCCAGGATTGCTCCACACAGAACCTTGACGCCAATGGTAACAAACAAAGACAGGACAGGCTACATACTGGAAGAGCACAGGACATTATGCAAATACATCACACACAGATCTGTTCCATATTGCCCTTTAGCCCTGCCAGCTCCAGGACTCTAGGAAGCTCCCCTCCCCCAAATCTTGCCCTAAAAGTTATGGGTTTTTTTTTGTTTGTTTGTTTGATTGGTGTTTAATGACATACACAAGGGTATTTCACTTATATGATGACGGATTGTCCACTTCACACAGCCCTATTACAATGGGAAACCGAGAAGAAACCTCGTAGTGATGAATATAAGTTGTGGAGAAAGAGACACTTTGTCTGTTCCATATTGCCCTTAAGCCCTGCCAGCACCAGGACTCCAGGAAGCTCCCCCTCCCCAAATCCTCCCCTAAAAGTTATAGAAATCCCTCCCCAAATCCTGACCTAAAAGTTATGGAAATCCCTCCCCCAAATCATGAACTGAAAGTTATGGAAATCCCTCCCCCAAATCGTGAACTGAAAGTTATGGAAATCCCTCCCCCAAATCGTGAACTGAAAGTTATGGAAATCCCTCCCCCAAATCCTGCCCTAAAGGTTTTGGAAATCCCTCACCCAAATCCTGCCCTAAAAGTTTTGGAAATCCCTCCACCAAATCCTCCCCTAAAAGTGTTAGCCAACAATTAGTACTAATCACCTCACAGTGATGAACACAAGTTGTAGAGAGACACTTTGTCAATATAGTCAAGTGCACAGGCTCTGTTTGAATCATGTGGGGTTTTTTTTACACTAGAACTGACCAGTTGGAGAGGGGGTTGTGACATCATTCCAGACTGGCCGTTGGATGAGAGACTCTGCAGCCATTCTCCACACAACCAGTTAGTCTTGTCTGCACCCAATGAACCTATGCTAGAAAACTGACCTATAACAGGCCACTTTCTGACTTCCCCATCAATGCTCTGTCTAAGAACCTGCAGAGAAAACAATCCTCTAAATAGTATTGAGGTTATTTATGTTTTAGATGAATTCCATTAATCTAGTGACACATTGTTAAAACAGGAGAACATTTATACTGTCCATATACAATGAATGATTAATTGGTTTTTTTTCATCGTATTCAGGCTATATTTCAATAGTCAATAACATATTAGCCATAATATGTGAAATTTTGTTGGGATTTTGAATGAAGAAAACCACCTATGACATCAAGGCATACAAAGAAAGATAATACAGGACATATCACCGAAAAGATCAGCAACAAGAAGCTCCTTCCCAACCCTCCACCATAAGAATATATAAAAACTTCCAACAAAACTGCCCTTATTCAGAGAGCTAGAGTATTCCTAAGTTAACAGCTAAGGGACAGTTACTTAGTGGTAAAAACCGTAAACAAATCTACTGACCTTCCTCAAGCGGAGATGTCCCCAGGCCTCTTTTTTCTCATTTATATGTCTACCGGGTACAGAACCAATCACATATACCCTACAAAATAAAATGGTTTGTCTTGTTTGCCAATCCTTTGTTGAAACAAAAAATTGTATAAACCAAATAAAACACCTTACTACTGTTGATAAAAACATAATCTTTTAACATAAAATAGTTTTGCAGAATTACCAGTTTGATTTTATAAAAGTTAACAAAGCAACCTTGTCAATATCTCAAGATTGTGAGTTGTTACAGAAATATCTAGTTTCATTTTTTTTTCTTCTGTTTTCTACAAAATCAAAGAGCAATAAAATTTTACTCTGCTGTGACATCTGATTTCTTTTTTTTAAATTGCTCACTTAAAAGCAAGACATACAGACTGTTGTTTGTTTATTATGAACATACAAAATACTTTTGATCTATTGACTGATTGCTTAATGGTATTTCAGTTCTAAGGTGGATGTGTTCTCAAACATTACATACCAGATGAACACAACCATAAAATGTGAAATGTTTTTCTTCTGTTGGAAAAGTAATGATTAGTAAAACAGTACAACCAAGCTTGGATTGTTTGTTTATTTTTTTCTTTATCTGATTATAATCTTTTTCTTAATGTTTTTATTCAAGTTTATAATGTATTTTTGTTAAATGTTTTAGTTGTCTTTGTTATATTCCCCTCGACCCTCATGAAAAGAGGCTTTATTGCTTATGTGGCTATCGAGCTGAAATAAAGATTATTATTATTATTACTATTATTATTATAGCCTTTACGTTGACAAACCGATTACTTTGGCTACACAAACAAACCACAGAGTCGCCATCTTAACTGTATCGCTGTTATCATGCATAGATAAGTAGTAAGACTCATGCTTCAATTCAGCTCTACAACCCCTTTTGTGAGACCTTTCGTTCCTATTTCATGAGTGAATATGTTACTTACCTTTCTGAGTTTCACTATTAATTGCGTTACTCGATAGAAGGCGACAATGCGCGGCTGCCATGGGACATGATGGCCGGGTAACACAATCACAGATCGCTTATTTTGAAAGAAAGTGATGTTTCTTATCCCTCCATACTCCTCCCAGATATAATCAACCATTGTAATGTTGCAAGTACAATGTCAACATTACATTGTGAAACACAGTAACACTCAAATGGTCACTTAAATTTAATAACGAAAGAAACAAAAAAACAACAGTTCTACAATTTGTATTGTCTGACATATTTGTATAAACACTGCATCATATAAAACTACTTTCTATAGTTCGGTTAAATATCAGCACCCAGTATTAAAATGGATTCTAAGCGAAAAGAGTAAAGTGTGTTTTGCTTTGATTGGTATTTAACGCCGTACGGAAGGTTATTTCACTCCCGTGACGGTGTGCCAGGCCAATGCACGAAGGAAACCATCCTCAACAACTCTGGCAAAAAAAAAACAAAAAACAAAAAACAAAAAAACGTAACAGCGCCATTGCAGGAAGCTATACAACCACATCACAAACAGACGGACTTCGAGTTGCTTTAAGTTTCGATAGCACGAGGGCTACATGGAGCGCCTTCCTCGACCCTCTGCCGTACTCGCTGCAACTTTATATTTGTAGCTAAGTGCATTTATTTCTTTTCCAATTGATATTAATTCACACTGATGATAATCAAAGTTTGTCTGGCAGTGAAATACGTTTTGGCGTTTCATGTAGCCTACAGCCATTACGAACGATATTAATATATCTAATATCTAATAAATGTATTACTCTTTTGTGCAGTTCCCAAGCGGCAGCAAATAACTCAAATAACAGAGCTAAATGCAATTCTGTCAATCTACTTTATGTCTGATAGAAACATGCTTCTAATTGTCTTCAGATTCTTATAACTGGGATATTTTTAACACACCATATTACTTCTGATTTATATTAAATGATTCATAGCAACGTCAGATTATCATCTTATGAACACAGGATTGCTTTCTTAATACACAACAGGCGGCTTTTCCCAGTTAATTTTACTGCCTATAGCGTTTTAGATTAGACGTTTTAGTTCCACTGTTCTTTAAACAAATATTTTATCCATATTACACAGCATCATGTGATTAAAAGATTTGGAATGGAAATATATCTACATTATTCGATGTGGTTGTTTTCTTGTACGTAGATATTAGTCACGATATTTTTTATGATAGGCATACCATACATTTATACTCTCTTGGAACAATTTAGTGATACCACATAAACTTTTACTCCGTTAAAGTAGAGACTTAAGCCAAGCATGTATTGTCTTCCATGAATGGAAACAAGAAAAATGGATAAATTACGCTGTGAGTAACTTTGTAAAACTTAGTGTAGATAGATAAAGAGTTGTGTGTTTCTAATAGTCTATCACACAACATAGCCTTATTTAGATATATAGACGTAGCATGCACATAACTGTGTAATTCCGAGTTTTCTTTCACATATCAGCTTTTAATGGTTCAATCAATAGTGTTTAATATAATGACCTGTCTGACACATTTGGTGTGCCCAACGAGACATAAACTCGCCCATTAGCCTTGTTAAATGTAAGGAAATACGGTTTAGGTATCTGTTGCCAACGGTCACTTTTCTTTTCCACCCTGACTGTAGACTTGAAATTTTAGCAGAAGGATCAGTGTACATAAATGACTCTAACCATGCACATCGTCGATATGACCTTGAGTCAAACGTCGAAGTACTATGGATGGAATTAAATAAAAACCGAAAAAAGATTTTATTTGCAGCTTGATACAGGCCTCCAAACGAAACAACTGAATAAAAAAGCGACTTTTTTTAAATATATTTTGGCCTAATATTAATGAAAGTAAATTCAGAAGGAAAACCGAAGGCGTATACCCGTCAGGTCTGGGACTATAAATATAGTGATGTAATTTGTTTCAATGACTTAATTCAGAATGCTCCATGGGACGTACCATACTATATATTTGACGAGATTGATGATATTATTTATTTCTGGAATATCACTTTTCTTTCGTGCTGCAGGGAAAGTATACCAAATAAAAATGTAGTGATTAGACCTAGGGATAAGCCTTGGATGACAAATGAAGTGAGGAGAAAAATTCGTCATGGAAATCGATGCTATAAAAAATTTAAAAGATCAAATACTGACTTAAATTATTTACAGTTATTTGTATCCCGTCGGGAAGTAGATAGAGCCAAAAAGATAGCTATTAGGAGATTCACTGACAATACTAAGAAAAGGTTGTCAGAGTCCACGTTAGACACCAAAAAATATTGGACTTTAATGAAATCTGTCCTGGGTACAAAATTTAAACCTCAATTACCTCCCCATATTTTTAAGGATTCAGTTATTACAAACGATTCACTTAAAGCTGAAGCCTTCTGTGAATTCTTCGCTTCGCAATCGACGTTGCCAGCAAAAAACATATACCAAATCTTCCTTTGCTTGTCTATGTAACTAATTCCCGTCTTTCGGCAATAGAAACAAACGCTAAAGAAGTTGAGTATCTTCTCAAATCATTAAATATACGTAAAGCCTCCGGCGATGACGGAATTAGTAATTATATGTTGAAACATTGCGCTCACTCACTGTCTTATTCACTCAGTAAACTGTTTAACTATTCACTAAACAGTGGAACATTCCCTGCAGTATGGAAACTGTATAGAGTCTGCCCAATATTTAAGAAGGGAGAGCGAAACAAGGTTGAAAATTATAGACCAGTTGCTCTCCAATCGTCTGTATCTAAAGTATTAGAAAAAGTAGCCTTCAAACGTATATACGAATACTGTATGGAAAATAATTGATTAATTAGTGAGAATTCAGGGTTCAAACCAGGAGACTCAACAATAAATCAAATGTTAAAAATAGTACATACAATTTATGACAACATTGACAAAGGAAACGACGTATGTCTAGTATTCCTCGATGTCAGTAAAGCTGTTGATAAGGTATGGATCGATGGGTTGCTTTTCAAACTTAAACAGATAGGAACATGCGGCAATCTTTATGAATGGTTGGAGGATTACTTAAGCCAGAGATATATTAAGGTGTTAATAAATGGGGTGGATTCTAATAAACGTAATATAAATGCTGGAGTACCACAAGGTTCTGTATTGGGTCCTCTCTTGTTTTTGATATTTGTTAATGATATATGCCAAGATGTGAAATGTAATATAAACTTGTTTGCTGACGAGACGTCACTGTAAAGAGCCCATAATGGATCTTACTCTTTCCGAAACCAAATTGAATAACGACTTAAATGTTCTGTCCTGTTGGGCAAAACAGTGGCGTGTCACACTTAATGCACTAAAAATAATATGCCTGTTCGTTTCATTAAAGAAACATCCCAAATGTCCTGTATTAAATCTAGAAGGCATTGAAGTAAAGCGCGTTCAATCTCATAAACATCTGGGTATAGTATTGAACGAGAGGGGCAAATGGGATGAACATATCCGGGAAATTACAACAAAGGCGAATAAACGTTTATCAATAATGACTAAAGCTAAATTTTTACTAGGACCTAACTGCTTGCAAAACCTGTACACCAGCGCAATACGACCTACACTAGAATATGGAAACGTTATTTATGATAACCACACGCTAAGTATTGCGCCAAAACTGGAATCTGTCCAGAGAAGAACAGCATTGGTATGCACTGGGGGTCTTCGGCGTACATCTTACAATAAAATGTTACAAGATTGAAAATGGGTAACGTTGACATATCGGCGAAAACGACAAAGGATTATCCTGTTTCATAAAATAGTTAATGGTCTTTCTCCACCCTACCTTATTAA
>JAVFBW010136703.1:0-13269 GCA_034783835.1 Mopalia ciliata
AAGTTGTCTTTCAATAAAATGTTCTATTTACTTCAAAATGTTTATATAGACCTCTTAAGTTAAGATCAGGCAGCTTGCATATCATTGTTCATACTCATTGACATGCTCATAATGGTGTTGGTATATAAAGTCATTAACACACATTTAATATACATTCAATCAGATTTGTACTCACATACTCATTGTTAATCTAACATCTTGTTTTGGCATGTTCATGGAAGTGTGTGTCATCACTTGTCACATGGTAGATGGTGAGAGAGATGTAATGACTGGGTGAAGGATTATGTATTGTAGAAAATTATCACAGTGAAAAATTCCCTGGAATGGAAAAGTTAACATTTTGAAGAAATTGATCCAAACAGGGAATTTTTTACACCTTAATTTTGGCGATGAAAGACAGAGGTATTTTGGAGGGTTTTTGAATCCACTCTGCCTTTCTAGTGCCTCTTCCACAACCCTCTCATCAATCAGTCTGCTCCTGCTGTTTAGGCCAACATCTGTCGTGATAGTTAGCCTGTTTTGTAGTTGCTATTTTGTATTCTATGTGCTGTTGTTGTAAGCTTGTGTATATGTATGTATGTCAATTTTATTCAATTTTACCCAAAATATTCAGGCAGGATTGCACCTCCATGTTTTTTATATTTATTCAAATTCTCGTTTCTTTTTTACCCCAATGGTTTTATATCAATGTGCTTACCTGGGATACCACCAATTTTTATTGTACTTATAATTTATTTATATTCAGCGTCTTTATATATTATATCCTGCTTTGTATATAAGCTTAATTTTTTATATATAAAGACAAATTGCGCGCACGCGGAATTATACTGCTTTTATCCGCACCCTTAATGGCTAACCCAATTATTATGGCTGTGACGTGCATGTATTTGGTATTCTGGGATAATGTGGAGCTGGGTGTCACGCTAACTAAATGTTGTCACATGAGAGGGTTGGTGGGAGACATTTCTCTCCATCTTTCAGCACCGTGGTTTTATTTTGGTTTTCTTCATTTTTATTTTATCAAAATTTTAATCGCATGTCAAAATTATTAATCAAAATTTGCGAAAGAAAAACGGCCACAACAAGGGCAAGGAAGGAGCGTTTCTGTGAAAAACTCGCGAAATTAAAAAGCTTGAGAAGAAACCCTAAATGCTGAGTGTTTTCGTGGCTCACAAAACACTCGGCTTGTGTGGGCCTCGAGTTTTCTGACGCTAGAAAACACTGAGTATTGGGCTTTCTTCATTTACAGACCAGTATTAACTCTGCTAAAGCATGGGATCACAAACTAGACAGCTTAACACGCATGTGGCGGGCGGTGCTACAGAAAGCGCGGCCGCTTGATGATTGGCTTGAACAAGCCGACCAGCTGCTCAAGGACCGAGAGGACGATGTTGGAACGCTGCTAAAAAAACACAAGGTGAATATAACTGCCACTAAAAATATTTTTGGCATGTATTTATTGGAATAGATGTACATTTTGCTGCTTAGATGGGGTTGCTACCTGGATTATTTGTTACCATGGTTTTAATAGACAAAAAAATTATTTATATGGATAAAAGTAAACTGTTTTTTGAAAAATAATAAATACCCGACACTTATTTTTTAAAACTCATGACATTATAAAATAATGCTAAAGAAATTTTAATGTTGCCCCGGTGTTCTCAGAGCTAAAGGGGAACAGGAAGCTGATCTGTTTGTCACGTCAGTACTGTGTCCTGTTGTTGTCCTGTATTTATCCGGTTCTCTCTTTGTTGCCAGTGGTGTCGTGGGTGGTTTCCTTCACCCATTGGGCTGGCACGTTGTCATATAAGTGAAATTCCCTTGAGTATGAAGTTACACCCCAATCAAACAAACAAACAAAAAGAATATTTATTGGGCGTTTATTAATATCAGTATGTGACTATAAGTTGATTATAATAGTTATCTAGACTTATTTTGTGTGAATCCTCATCAATGGTGTCGCTGTCACCATAAAAAACTCAGTTTCTAGTTAAATTTGTCTCGCTTGTAAGAAAATCTATGATAAGGGAAAGCATGATACAACAAATTGTCATGTCATTAATAATAATAATAATATGTTTATAATTGTAATGACTTGCTTTTGATAAACTAGTTTTTCTTCGACCGAGCAAATCCTCGACTGTTACAAGATTACCTGACATCATGTAAAGAACTCCACCAGACTCTGGGTGATGGCAACACCAAACATCTAGATCACATGGTGGAAAGTCGGGAACAGAACTGGAAAGTAATCCTTTACTCTACCTGTCTTACCTAAATGTCAAGTCATACAATCTACTTTATGTTGTTAAATGACCAGTGTTTATTTTAAGAAATAATTAAAGAATCAATAAACTGCCATTCAAAGAAGCTGCCACTTTGTCATTAGCCACTGCCATCAGTCTTGTGGTCGTGTTCCCTTATTTATAAGTGTACAGCTGATCTTCTGGCAATAGCTATTTAACCAGGTGTAAGCAGGGAAACTGAATGCCCTCTTGCCTATTATACCACTTTATGATTAATTGTGTTAGTGTCATTTTCCACTGTTCCTGTAGAATGTGGTCATGTAAGTAAAATACCGTTTGTTTTGATCAATCGATTAAGAACCCTTTAACAGGTATTCTGGTCAATAAGTGAAACAAAGTATGTTATAGATATGTTTTCTAACACTGTTATCCATTGAAAAATAAATGATTTTTATCACTTCTAAATCAAGAATGATCTCTTTTTCTAGCTGATACAGTTCCATCATCCTATTCATAGAACAAAACTTGAATTTTGTCTTCAAGAGAATAAATTCCTCCAACAAGTTGAATCAGGGGAACTAACTCTTGTTGAACAACAGAAACAACTTCATACACAAGAAAATATAAAGGAAATCTTGAAGAAACACAGGGTAACCACAACTTTTATCAACATAACTGATTCATTTTTTTTGCATTTTTAAGAAAGGTTTCGTTTTTTTTTAAGTTCAAGTTCTTTTTTATATTGATAGAAATAATGGTGAAGTTAAATGATAAATGCAAACTTCCTATGCAATGGTTTTCTATGAGCTACGGGTGAAGACAAAACAAATTTGTTAATGTGATTTTAACACAAAATGTGCACATTGTGTGTCTTATTGCACCACTTTTTGTCAGGTACTTTAAAGGGGATTCCTGTGACCTTTATTCTGCTCTCTTCACATCTTTCTATGAGTGAAATGACCTGAACACATAATAAATCCATAGTGATAAAGTTCTTACAAATTGATTTGAATTTTTTACAGACAAGAGTGGAAAAGTGTTTAGCCACTGTATTTTATGAATTCCTCTTGGTGAAATAGAAGTAAAGGTATCTGGTAAGGAGTTTGAAGTTGATTTCTATAAAATTTGATGAATATGTTTTTTCTTATTCCAGCAAACATTCCACGATGGTCCATTCATTCCAACATGTCAAAACTGTTTAGCTGAAATGAAAAAATGTGTAGAAAGGTTAGAAGAATTGGATTCTGATGATTCTAGTCTGGAGGATCGTCATGACAACCACTGGAAAAGATGGCGAGCCCTTCTGGCTGCCCTTGATGACACACATTTACAACTTAAACAACTGCCAGAAAGATGGAAAGAGTATAACAACAAGTAAGCCATTTATAACCCCTTTTCACATTTCACAGTTATGTAAGGGTCAGGATCTCGGGTTAATGCTGAAGGCATCAACTTTCTTTGTTTTAATTGTAGAAAATCTCCACAGTTTTGAGGCTGTGCCAATATCCCATAATTGTTTTTAATAAAAATTCTCTCCAAATTGTAATGAGTACAGAGAAATCAATGATACAA
The DNA here is from genome assembly GCA_034783835.1 of Mopalia ciliata. Taxonomy (NCBI): domain Eukaryota; kingdom Metazoa; phylum Mollusca; class Polyplacophora; order Chitonida; family Mopaliidae; genus Mopalia; species Mopalia ciliata. The sequence goes on from JAVFBW010136703.1 coordinate 3,819, forward strand.
AACATGGCCAGTACCAGCAGTATAAACTGTTCAAATATTGACATATTTTTACCATAAAAAATATATGTTTTCTATTGAATAAGAAGCTTCAATCCTGATTTCTCTCAACAGATTTATTGATTTTACAAAATGGGTAGCTGAGGTAGAAAGACTATCTAAAGATCTCCAGAATGAATCTCTAACTACCGAGGAATACAAAACGGCTTTAGAGAAATTTCAGGTATGCCAACCTCCTGTCAAACTGCACACGATATATTTTCATTTAAACCTGTCTGCTTTCAAAGTCTTTTTAAGATTTTAGATCAACTATTTAGGACAAAACAAGCTGTGTCCACATTATTGCTTTGTCATAAAATATAGTATGATTCAATTTCTATCGAGACGTTATTTCTAAGACATTATTATGTTTATGTCACATAGATTAATGCATTTCTATACAGGAAGCTATGATGAACTTGCGTCAGTTTGCTGATGACTCTACCTGGTTAGAAGGAAATCTCAATGAGTTGCTAAAGGATGCACCGGATGCAGACTCCGAAAGAGAGAGAGCCCGATTAAAAGAACTTCTCGAGAGATTCCGAAACTTACAACCAAATTTGAAAGAAGCTGGTGCCAAATCAAACCTGTTTTCAAAATGTTATGATTTCCGAGATGTTGTTGGTAATCGTACGAGTTGGTTAGATGATTATCAGAGACAAGTTTTGGAGCAGCCGTATGTAGATGGTCTGGAAGAAGCAAGATCATATTTGCAGGATCATGAGGTATTCTATAACCCTTAACGTTTTTATTACCAAAAAAGTAAGAACTAATAGACACAGTTTTAAATGGCCATTGTCTGAGGTATGAGATTCTCCTTTTTAATGGTACAATAGGCATGCGAGCTGACATATTTATCTTATTGTTTCGACAAGCACAGATTCTTAACTCACATTACATTATGGCTTCTTCTGTGATATTGCAAAAACACTTGGAACAAAAACTAAGGAATTGTGCAATGCAGTTTTATGAGGGAGTAAAATAATACACAGCAGCAAATTTCCTCTGTTTTGGAAGAAAAAAAGTGATACAAACAACAGATATAGAATATAGTAAAGATGTAGAACAAAAATGATGTTTGCATAAGCAACGTCTAAAGCTTGAAGTACATTACATATAATACAAGTTTTATTATGATTGTGTAATTTAAAAAACAAATTGAATATAGATGACTTGTAGAGAGAGATTTATTACCCAAAATGGGCCCAATATGATAACACAATTCCAAGATATAAAGGGAAAAAAAATTCTAGTTTCTACGTCCAGTAGTACACATAAAAATTTCCAAAAGAATAAGAAATATTGCTGTAAATTACCAGTTTTACATTAGAGATAGTTTGTGTTGTATAGAAAAAGATTAAAATAGTTAATAAGCAGATAAGGTATAATTGGTTTGTGGGTTTTCTTTTCAAAAGCTGTAGGGATATTAGCAAAGAGCACAAAGGATTAAAGGATTAAGATTTTGACTTGTCAGTGCTTGTTCTAAATCAGACAGACTTGTAGTTAATTTGTGTCATTTGAAAAATGGGTTATGAGAGGAAACATGGATACAAGTAAGGAGGATATATTTTACTTTCAAATGTAGTTCTAATTTGTCATCAAGCCCATTATTTTCATGATATATACTAAAATTTAAATAGTGTAATATCTATAGCTCTGTTACTATGTTGTTTCTTTAAAGCCCTATTTCAGTCATATGTTTCAGTATAGTTAATGAATCGATCCCAACTTCTGAAAGTGACTTAATATGAATTCTTGTAACACAAAGTTGCTTGTTTTGGACAACCCCACCTAGCATGTTTGGAATGATTTTATCCCTGAACATCACTACAATTATGGTGTTGTTTATTTCCTCAGCAAATTGTACGGAAACTAGAATTGGAAAAGGCCCACATTGAGCAGGATATTGAAAAAGGCCAGAAACTAAGTCGAGATAAAGACACTCCAGCGTTTGTTTCCAAAGCTATCAATGAACTGTCTACGAAATGGAAGGACACGAATACTCTAGCCAAAGCAAAACATGAGAAACTAAAGGTTTGTATCCTGTTTATGAATTGAAAACACTATTATATGTACTGTTTATAATGACTAACCCAGGTCGGTAAGATAAGTGAGCAAACTTAGAGTTACACTGTATTTTAATCAGAATCATCATTCTCTCTCCTTTGATGTAACCAGATTAGTACAACTTGTTGTAAATAAACACGAAAGTACTGTACAATTGAGACATGAATTTTAACGCATGATCTTTTTGTCAATTTAATGACTATGATAATTCATATGAATTTGGGTAAAAATTAGTTTAATTTTTTTACTTATATGGTTAACTATAAATGTTATAGGAGCCAATGTTTACATTGTTCTCTTCAGGAAATGGTGCACAACTGGGAAAATTACGAAATGGAGAGAGCTACCCTACTACAGAATTTGAAGAAGGCCGAAGAGGAGCTGGAAAAGGCGCCCTCTATCAGTGGACAAGAACATGCCCAAAAAGATCTCCAGGCCAAGAAGGTAGAAATAAAATTCTTTTGGAGATGATAATTTTTAAATTTCAACTACATTTAAATATAAGATATTAGTTTAGGATATGTGATAAACAGTCCGTATATTGATACCCCTATTTTTGTTTCAGGCTATGCAACATTCCCTTGGAAAACTGAAGAGCAGTTTGTCAGAAATGCAGAAACTGAACACTATACTAGCTGAGGGCGCTAGCCGGGAACGCAAGGGCCCTCTCAAGGGCGAAATGAGTGATATCGACAAAAAGCTACAAAACATTTCAGTCCGGCTGAATGCCAAACTTTCTGACCTAGAAGCCACCATTGCTAAGTGGACCGAGTATTATAAACGACTGAATAACTTCTGTGATTGGCTGAACAAGAAAGAAGAGAAGCTGACAGATGCTAACGACCAAGATGGCTCCCCAGAGGACCAGTATGAACAAACCAAAGTAAGCAACGACATTGTTTGTCTCCTAATGGTGGAAACCTCATTTGTCCCTCTGTTTTACAATTAAATCTCAGTATGATCATGCGCAAGTGAGTGCAAAGTTTGTATAAAGCTTTAGCTAGATAAGGTGGTGATCAACAGTGTTAAAAACAATGCCATTTTGAGAAAGGTAACCGTTAAATTCATTTACTTATCTTGCTATTTTTTTAGGATATTTGCTCTGATGTTTTTGAGAATCATATCACATTGGAGAATCTCGAGAAGGATGCTCGAGGTCTGTCTCAGAATTTCCGCTCCAGAGAAACCAGTGCCTTGAAATCCAAGTTGACATCTGTTCGTCGCCAGTGGGAGAATTTATGTTCGCGAGCCAAAGATCGTAGCTCGTCGTTATCCGATAGTGTTGCTCACTGGCATGTATACCAGAGTCTGGCTCAACAGTTGACACCCTGGATTACCAAGGCGGAGCAATACTGCACCACAGAACTTCCCAAATGTGCATCAATGGAAGAGGCAAGGAAACTCCATGATCTTCATCAGGTAAGGGAAATCGTTGTTGGAATTGAATCATTCTTACTGCATGTACTGGGTGATCCCATGTTATATTTTGTGTTTTGCCAACTGTCCGTATATATTATAAACATCTCTTGCTTGTCTCCAGAAAGTCTGTAGATTGTGAAAGCTAATAGTTAATGACCGAATACGTAGATGATATTTTTTAGAGATTTAACTAGTTGTAACTAACCATGTTAAAGGTGGGACAAATTAATGTTGTGTTAAATGATCAATTAAAAGTAACAAAGAAATTCCTGTTAGATTATGTTAACAGCTGATGCTTTTCTGTTCAGAATTTCCTTCATGAATGCGAGGAACAGTTCCCAACTTTTGAGAAGATGAACATGGAAGCTGGTTATTTACTGCAGCAACCTGCTGTGGCTGGGGAAGTCGGTGATATTCGACAAAGATGGGATGCGATAATTGCTGCAACAGAAGACCGAACTCACAAAGTCGATAAGATGTATGGAGCATGGAATGCCTACGAAAATGAACGCGGAAATTTTGAGGAGGTTGTTGAAAAGCTGAATGTCCGTCTTGAGAGTGAACCCAATGTTGTGTCCACAGATGTCCAGGTGCTTCAAAATGAAGTCGCTATATGCAAGGTAACCTATAAATCTTTATGAAAGTAACAACTGGGGTGTCTGTAATGTTGTCACAGAACTGCATTGCACATTGTGTAGCTCATCAGTACACAAAGTGTATTCACATATTCACATTTCAATTTAGCATCATTTAAGTTCTTGAATTATTTTTCTTGAACATATCCATTACCAAATCTTATCAGGCCTGCGGTCGTGGTTACGAGGTTTCCTCATGGTTTTTGAACGTAATAAGGCTGTGTGAAGTGGAAAATCCATCGTCATATAAGTGAAATACCTTTGAGTACGACGTTAAACACCAAACAAACAATCCAAATCTTATGTTTAAACTTATTTGCTGTCATGGTTACTCCCTTTTTTCTTTAAATAATAGGCTTTACAAGAAGATATCCGAAGCCATCAGCCCAAATACATGGCATTACAACGTCAACTGGAACAGTTAAAACCGTATGTTAATCCAGAAGGCATTGCTAATCTGGAACAATCTCAAGAGGTTATAAAGGACAAGTGGGAAAATGTGAACTCTTCTGCAGTAGAGAGACAAACAGTCTTGGCAGGAGCTCTTCAACATAGGAGGGACTTTTATGGCCAGTTGCAGGATTTTGAAAAATGGGTTAAGAAAATGCAAAGAAAGCTGGACTCGGGAAGTGAAATTTATACTGATGAAGTCGGTGATATGCAGAATAAGTTGAAGGTAATTAAAATTATACATTGTGATTTGTAATTATTTTTAAGTACATGCTGTTATTGTTTATTTGATGATTATATTTATTAGTGTAGTTGCAACAGAAAATATGGCATGAGCAAATTTTTGTTTCATAGAAGTGACCAAGTGCATTTTGTAGGTGTCTTGCCATTATATAAGTTTCTGCATTTAAGCCAGGATGGTTGTCCATCCTTGGGGCTGACAATAAAGGCATATAGTAACTTTTGATATCAATTGAAACAATTGTTACTGTTGTTGTATGTATAAATTCATATTCATTTTTAAATGTTAGTTGTTGTACTTTCAAAATGGAACAAGGTTCGGGCTTTTTGCCTCTTTTTTTTTAAAGCATATATCAAATCTATCACATTTCTCAAACAAAATGAATACCTTTGTTATAATAAATAATAAACCAGGAGATTTCTTGTCGACAGGGTATTAAGGACGAGTGCAATGATAAAGAACCAACATTTGAAAGGTTACAAGAAGAGTTTAAGGAGCTGATTAAAGAGTGTAATGATGATGAAGCTGTGATATTAAGTGATAGGTTTGATAGGTTAATGGCTGGTTACACAAAGGTGGAAGATCTGGTCAAAAACCGTGAAGAACTGTGTGATAAATGGGGTGATTACCACGGTGCTCATAAAGATACCCAAAATAGACTCAAACAGATTCAGTCTAGATTAAACAGTGGAGAACTCTCGGAAGGGGAGGTAAATCTACTTAAAAAAGAACTTGAAGACTTAAAATCCAATATGGGTGAATGGGCTGGAAATTCAGCCGAACTTGATGAGCTGTTAGCTGCTGCTCAAATAGTGATAAAAGATAGAGCTAGTCAGCGTACATTTCATTTTGGTTCAGAAGCTCAAAACATTGAAACACTTTGTGAACAAGTAGCTTTCACTGCGCAACAAAAACAGGCGCATCTGGACTCTCTTTCTCAACTCTGGTCAGACTTCCTTAACAGAAGTCAGGATCTCACAGAAAAGGTGAAGGACATTGAAGATAAAGCAGATAATGTCAAGGTCACACGTTCAGATCTCCAGGGAATAAAAGATGTTGTCAGAGAAGTTGAGGTATTTGGTATAAATATGTCATAAAACACATCTTAGTTTTCTTATGTGGTTATATTTTGTTGTCTCTCCATTCATATTGATTCAGACTTGAAACAATTGTAACATTTCTTGTATTACGATAACCACGTCTTAGCTAGGCAAATTATTGAAAAAATAATGGCAAATATTTTTTTCTACCTGCACATATATCGAAAGGGGAATAAGATTTTTCCGAAAGTTTGAACGTCAAAATGTATAAGTTACTTGTCATTTTTTAAATAATTTCTAGTTCGGTTTTTTTTTTAGTTTGTTTTTGCTGCTTATGTTATTTTCTTGTTATTGAATTTGCTTATTTTTGATTCCAGGATTTGCGTGACGATGTTTACAGTCACAACCCAGAGTATGAGCAATTACGAGAATTGGGTCGTCAAATCATTCGGGCTGACAGTAGTCGTGCACCTGAGGTTCAGGCCATGTTGGGTCGCCTTGGACAGGACTGGGAAGCCACACAGACAACGTTAACAGGAAAACAGGAACAGTATGCAGGAGTTGTTTCCCTTTGGCAGCAGTATAATGACAGTAAACAGGGTGTCAGTCATGTCTTACAAGAAATAAACCCTGTACTACAGCAAGATACGGTGTTAGACAATCAGGCCGAGGTGAAAAAAGCACTTGACCAACACAAGGTGAGGATTTTGGCTATTTCACCTGGTACAGAAAATTTAAAATCCTAATCTGCAGCGGACAACAGAACTGCCCAAGTGTCAATTCTGTCATTATTATTTTATGAAAAATGTCATGAACCATAAATTTTAACCGTGAGTTTATAATTTACAGACGGCTGAATTTGATTTGAGCACCAACCAGAACCAATTGGATCAGATGAACTCTAAGGGCTTACAGTTACTGGACAAACTGAAAGGTCTCTCCGAGTTTGAGCTGGCTGTCGTTGAGGATGACCTTGATGATATTAACCTTTCCTGGGAAACTGCTAATGAGGTAAGGGAATTGTTTGTAACCAGAACTGAACTGCAGGTACATTCACAGTTTGGGACTCATATAGCGGCATAGAAATAAAGTTCTTTCAATTAATTTGAAGAGGATTCATAAAGAAGAAGTAAATATTTTTTTATTCTGGTAAATCTAAGTTGAAGTCTATGTTGTTTAATTTCCTGTAAAATAACCAATTAATTTGACTACCCAAAGACAAGTTAAACTTTGTCTTGCTGTGGCAGCACCCTTTATATAGCCTTTTTGTGTCTACTGTTAGATTTAATTTCATATAAATATGTTTGTTATGTTTTGTATCACCATAGAGTATAGAGACAAAACGAGACAATCTTGAAGCTCAGTTGGCTTGCTGGGACCAGCTACAGTCGGGGTCAGAAGAGGCGGCAACCTGGGTGGATACCATGGTAACCAAACTAGAAGACACACTCAACAACTTCGATGATGCTGTTAATGTGGAAACAAGGCTGCAAAAATTCAAGGTAAAAAAAAAGTTTGTTTGTTAACTGTATATGGATCATCTTCATTTTAATGTTGTCTGTTAAAAAAATATATATAAATAAAATGTTCTATAAAAAAAATCAAGGTTTATTTTGTTAATTTTGCAGGAAGAGCTTCCTCATTTTACGACTGTGTTAGAAGAAATAGATGAGAAGATTCTGAATTTGAAACAACTGAACCGTGACCAAGAGATTCCTGAGCTTCTGAAAGAACAGGAACGGATTCAGGAACAGTTTGATAAAGCCACGACCTTAGCAGGACAATTAGAGGCGGTTCTAGAGAGTTACTCTGATGAACGTCTCGACTTACAAAAACAGATAAACGCAGAAACGAAATGGTTGAGTGATGTGAAAGAGGCTTTGTCCAAACAGGATGATGTCACGGGATCTGATGAGGATCTGATGAGACGGCTTTATGCCTGCAAGGTACATACCATTTCCTTCATTCTTCATTTTGTCAATAGTCGTGTTAAATTGTCAAGTAATAGAGACAATCTTTAGTTTTTCTGATAAATGTTTTCTTGCAAAGCTTTTTAAGGTCAACCATAAATTTAAGAATTAAGAGATGAACTAGACAGATTGACTTTTACTATCATTGAGATTTTTAAAATTATCTCTGTCTTTGTGTATTATTAGACATAGCATAATAGCACTGTCTGAACCAGCTGGGACTAGGTTATGTTAGAATTTTTATGGTAAAGACACACTATGTATAAATACTTTATTGTTTCTTTGTTTCCTTGAAGGACATTCGTGATGATTTAGAGGAACACAAAATACATATTGAAGCTTTACAGGAGAAAGCTGGTCAACTCCAGATGAAATATCCGTCAGCAGAAACGGCTAACCTTGTCCGAGATGCCATTATCCTTAATAAGAAATTTGAAGCTACTCTCGCTCGATCCGACAAAGTGGAAGAGTTACTTGAAGATACAGTTGAACAGCATTGTATCGAAGCTCAACGTGACCAGGAACGGTGGATGGAAAAAGCCAAAGAGAAAGTGGTATGGTGTCAAGATGTTGGAGATCGTTATGGTGCGGAGGCCAAACTTGCCACTATACAGGTAACATCTTTTATTTCAACAAACGTCAGTCTTTGTAAGAAAAGATATTCTGCTAATTTTACTACATGTAAACCTAAATGTATTCTTTAATACTGGAAACTTGAACAAATTTTATGGTAGTTTTTTGTACATGAAATCTTCAAGAAGGATTTTTATAATCTCTCGGAAAAATTTATTTATATTTTATAATTTTTTTGTATTCTAGGAGTTAGAAGCTAGTGTTGAAATGGAAGAACAGAAAAGGGAAGTGGCTGCTGCTAAGGCCAGCATTCTCATGTCTGCCCTTCCTCAGAAGAAACAGTCCGTATTGGAGGGCAAGCATTCTCATACTGTATCTGAATGGCAGACATTGCGACAAACCTTAGGACTTGCAAAGTAAGTCATTTTGGTCATATCTTCTTTTGCATTCTTTGGTTCATCTTTAATTTAATAACACTCTTTATAAGTTGACATTTAGAATAGGGATGCCTGACTGGGTTGTCTATTGATTTAGCTGTCAATATGCAGTGCCTCTGTTAGGTATTGGTCAGGTGTCAGTATTTTATCTCTAGGTGAGATATTGGCTAAACTGTCAATATGCAGTGCCTCTGTTAGGTATTGGTCAGGTGTCAGTATTTTATCTCTAGGTGAGATATTGGCTAAGCTGTCAATATGCAGTGCCTCTGTTAGGTATTGGTCAGGTGTCAGTATTTTATCTCTAGGTGAGATATTAGCTAAGCTGTCAATATGTAGTGCCTCTGTTAGGTATTAGCCAGGTGTCAGTATTTTATCTCTAGGTGAGATATTAGCTAAGCTGTCAATATACAGTGCCTCTGTTAGGTATTGACCAGGTGTCAGTATTTTATCTATGGGTGAGATATTAGCTAAGCTGTCAATATGCAGTGCCTCTGTTAGGTATTGGCCAGGTGTCAGTATTTTATCTCTGGGTGAGATATTGGCTAAGCTGTCAATATGCAGTGCCTCTGTTAGGTATTGGTCA